>VYZT01022227.1:61409-155749 GCA_013400735.1 Pomatostomus ruficeps
GATGCGGCCGGCGGCCCGGGGGAAGCGGCAGCAGCCGTGTGAGGCGGGGTCTGCTCGGGCCCGGGGTCTGCTCGGCCCCGGGCCGCCGCTCCCGCCGGGAGGGGCCGCAGGCGCCAGCTCGGGGCTGCGCCCGCGAGAGAAGGGAGGGAGGAGGCACATCCCCCGCAGCGGCTGCCGGGGGCGAAAGTCAGTGGTTTCATGTCAGTCCATGGTTTTCACTTAAGAATGAGTTTTGTTTAACGATTTTCACGCTTACTGCCTATTCTTCCGTGTATTTCCCCTAGGGATCTGTTTCGCTCAACTTTTCTGAAGTGGAAAGAAAAATCTGCAGTGCCTTAGTATTTCTTTAGCATGCTGTCTTCTGCTAGTGGTAGAATAAAATTAAACCTTGGTGAGATAGACTAGGCTGTATCTAGATCAGTGGATTGCTCCTGTGCAAGGTGTTACACTGATCTCCTTACATTACAATAAATTAGTATATCAGTACTGAAGTTGAGAGTTGGTTTTGTTGTGTTTTGGGTTTTTTTTTATAAGGAGTTTCGTTTTTGATTGAGGTTTTTTTGGCATGTTGTGTACATAAAACCGTAAGTTGGTAAGTACAGATATTTAACTGAATCATTGACTTAAAATTAATTTTCTTCTTGATTTCAAAAGTATGGAGGAGCTCCGGGAGGACCAGCATTCCCTGGACAAGCTCAGGATCCTTTGTATGGTTATTTTGCTGCAGTAGGAGGACAGGTAAACTTATAAAATGTTATTTACTTTTCGGAATTTTTTTTTTCTTGGGGAATACTCTCTGCCTTTGACAAGAGGAATGCTTAGTATTTGCAGTGAGAAAAACTGATGTTTCAAGTTAAAAAAAAAAATCCAGAATTGTTTTACTTAGCCTATTTGCTATATATAGCTGTATTGGTCTGTGTTACAGCTGTACACATACAGGAACTATAGCATTTGAATAATGCTCTTAGTTTTTATATTGTATGTGGAAATACATACATACACAAACATATGCATGTATGCCTGTATTTCCCATATAGGTATATACAGGGAATAGGCAGATGCATGAAGTTTTGTAACTGAATTGTGACTCAGCACTGGGCTGGTGAATGCTGCCAGGTTTAGGAGAAAGAAACCAGAAACAGTGGAAAGCATGGGCTGTGGAGATGGCCTGGCTAAGAGCAGGAAGTGCTAATAGGAAAGAGGTCATTACATGATCTTAATAGACTCATAAATGGAAAAGCAGTCATGGGTTGTGCTAACATCTGGGTTTACTGGTAGTATTAGAGTGATTATTCCTTTTAGAGGAAAGGCATTCACAACTATTTTTTTTCCTTCCCTGTCATTCTGCACTGCATTTTTTAATTTCTTTCTTGTAATTTTGTGGCATATATTGTATTTGTATCATCAGGTATGTTACTAGAAAAAAGAAAAAACAGTGTTACAGAGTTTAGGAGCAATTAAGTTAGGTTTATTGAGCTGAAGTTCTGTGTTTGTTGGCCATATTATAGCTATTTATTGTACACTTCTAGGGCATGCGCAGATCTACAACTCTGCTCTTGGACCTGTTGTCCTCAGGTAGATAAAACCACAACATGAAAATTTGAATTCAGCAATATTAGCTGATGTTTAGATTCCCACCATAACTTGGATTAGTTTTGTTCTCTGTGTTACTCTTTTGAATTAATAATGCATCTTGTGGTCTATATCTTACTTCCTTGTAACTGCTTATGAAAATATTTAGACCATATGTTTTTGTAGTAAGGGAGAACACTGGAATGACCTCTGTGTATTGAGGCCTCTCTGAGAAGGTGGAGCCCAGAGCTGAGTTCTGCTGAATGTGCTGACAGTTTGTCTGCCAGCTGAGATGCCTTTGCATGCAGGTACCACCTGGATGTGTGCCAGGAATCAGCAGTGGAGCCAGTAACTGAGCTGGAAAAATGAATCAGCTCCTATTGTAAAGAGAAAGGGAGGTAACAGCAAACAGGGTATGGCACTGTGGAGAAGACGTGCCAAGAGCTGGACCTCAGCAAAACATAGAGCATGCTCAGGCTTCTCAAGTGAGGCATGGCTACTGGGAGCTGCGGAACCAGTGGGTTGATGGGTATGATTAAGTTAGCACTTGAGAATACTTAAGTTAATTCTCTGAAATACTTTCTATTTGTAGAAATCATTCCCTGCTGAAATGAACTCAGTAGCTTTTGAAGTTATCCTTGGAATTTGAGGTGTCTGTTTCTGGGACCAGTGGGTGTGCAGAAGTAAAAACCCTGTAAGGAGACAGTGAAATGGAACAGATAAATTATCAGTTGCTTTTATGGCCATCTGTGCAACTCCGTAAAAAGCCACATCTCAGTTATCCATATGTACTTACTGTAGAATTAGTATGTTTTGGTTATGGTTTGCTGCTGTGTTGTTTTTACGCCCATATAATACATAATGTTTTCTCTGAGCTTTCTTTGAACTAGTTTACAACAGGGATCTTGTTTTTGACTTGATGAATTAGCTTCCTTTGTTTACAGAAGAAAGTCAAAAGTATTGTTTCAAATCTTTATTCAATTGAGTCTGTCTTTGTAGGAAGTAATAATTTATCTTTTAGCCCGTTTGCAAAGCTCATATGCATTGTCTAGTTTACCTGCTTATGTTCCACTAAAAAAAAAGACAAGCATCTTTTTGGTTATGTTAATCTTCATTGCAGTCACGCTTTTCTATCTTCCTCTATTTTAAAGTTATGCAATTCCTATCTTTATTTAAGAAGAAGCCTTTGAAGAGATTACTTACTTAATATTAATGGCAATTTCAAATCTCTTTTTTTTTTCCCCTTGTGAATATAAAGTGTTAAATACATCTGTATAATTAGACTGATGGAGTAGGTTGGAAGCAATTTTGGGTTTAGCTGCCATTAGCTTTACATAGAATCAAAACATTGTTGCTTTTTTTTCCAGACCTTTTCAAATATCATTTTAACATAGAACTATTATTTGTCCTATAAATCAGGATACTTCATTTCTCAAAGTTATCAGGCTGTGCTGTATCATTCAGTAGCATATTTCCGTTCTCAAAAAAAAAAAAGAGCTTTCAAAAGTGGGTTTAAAAACATTAGGAAAATGCTGTAGCAAAGAGAATCATAGAATATGCTGAATTGGAAGGGACTCACAAGGATCATGGAGTCCAACTCCTGGCCCTGCACAAGACACCCCAAGAGTTACACCAAGTGCCCAAGCGTGTTGTCCAAATCCTTCTTGAACTCTGACAGGCTTGCTGCTGGGATCACTTCCCTGGGAAGCCCATTCCAGTGCTCAGCCACGCTCTCTGAGCTAAAAAAAACCTTTTCCTGATATCGAACCTAAATCTCCCTTGACTCAGCTTTTCATCTTCTAATGCTTTACAGAAGTGGCATCATTTTTTATGTTTACAGACATAATGTTCCATTCCTGAATGAGGTTAGATTAAACGCTGTGTGAACCAAACTTCATGTTGGGGTTGTGAGGAATAAAAGGTAGAATTCCAGCTCCACTTCTGGCAGCTCTTTGCTTTCCATGAATTGGCAGTTGTTTTCTCTATTTGGCCCTGAGCAGGATTTGTTGGAAGTGAGGCATTTTCCAAACCATGTGGATAGGTATCTTTGTTCTGTTTTTCTTTCAAAGCTCTTTGCTTTCTGCGTTTGCTTATTCTGCTAGCAACTTAAAATTTCAAAAAAAATATGAATTTTTATATTTGTTTGTTTTGAGGATGTCTTGAGCAGGGTAACTAATTGAATGCCATTGGGAATAAGCAGCCTGGGAGGGGGTATTAAAACTATAGCTGATACATCTTCTGTTATCGAAAGGATGGACAAATAGATGCTGATGAGCTACAGAGATGTCTCACCCAGTCAGGGATTGCAGGAGCATATAAACGTAAGTTAATGATTTAAATAAACAGTCAAATCTAAAGCACACCAATTGTTCTCACTGTTACTAGAAAATGCTTGTAGTTGTGCCTTCTGCAGAGCTGGGGATTTTTCTTTGCATGGCAAATGAGTTTCCTTTCCATATCCTGGACATGTAGATTCTCTGTATTCAGTTCTGTGCACCAAGGACTTGCCTTCCCAGCCTCCTTAGCTCCTCACTCTGCTGGGCTGTGGAGTCAAAGTGGTTTGATTTGTGATGGACAGACAGTTCTTAGAAAGATGCTTTGCCTTGGTTTGAAATGAGCTTTGGTATTGACCAAAATCTGTGGCAGGACTCTTCTGCTGGGATACCTCCTGTTCAGTTTGCAGCTTCTGTGAGTGAAACTGGCTTGCTCAAGTGATGTCTATGGGGGCGAAGATAAATGACTACTTTGAAACCCAAAACTGTTGTGGATTAAGATAAGAGCAATTTAATTTTAAATATAACTTGAATTTCCTCCCAATTGTCTACTGTCAGTTTTTCTAATCGCTCTTACTTGGATCAAAATATGGTATGGCAGTATACAGGGGAACCAATTACATAATACTTCATAAATTATAATAGATTATCAGTATATAATTTAAATTTATAATAAATCTGATATTTTCTATTTAGACAAAACTGAAGATTATGCTCTTAACATAATTCAATTTTCCTTTTTCTATTTTTAACAGCTTTCAACTTAGAGACTTGCAGACTTATGATCTCAATGCTGGATGTATCCTTTACTATGAAATGTAAACATTTTTGCATTATGTAAGCAAAGGTGAGAGAGTGCCAGAACATTTGGGAAATGCTTTGTAGTTTCCATTCAGCCTTTACTTGACAAGTCTTGTGATCGTTGTGATTGGGAAGCTACAAAACCCCATTCTTACTAATCTTAAAGAATGAAGAAATAACAAATGAGGCTCTCAGTGACCGATCTTTTTACAGCAAGTGGTATCACTCTAAGTCTGGGGAACTGTTTCTCCATTGAATGTATGAAGGGTCAGGTCTGGTGGCCCAGAATAAAGTATTGTGCAAATCACTTATTGTGCTTTTCAAATAGGACAACTTTCCAATTTCTCATCCTTTTTAATGAATTTTAAGCATTTGTACTACACAGCCTGAATACAATCTAAGTCCCCCTAAATCCTGTTCCATGACTGAATCAGGTTTGAGTATCTAATGGAGTGGTATATGGCATTCAGCAGTAGGACCTATGGAAGACTTAGATATACTGTGTAAGGTTGGAATCTTTGGAGGTTTTTTTTAGCCAAAACTTAAATTGAAGGTTTTGCTGCTTAAAAAGAAAAAATCAGAAATTAAAGTGGAAGGTCTCTTATCTCATCTTGAACAAACCACTTAGAATACAAGAGAACTGATAACAATTTATTCTTTGGCATCTATTTTTATTTCAGCTATGTATTTAATTGGTTACAGTTATATAGCAGCAGGTAAAAGAGAAGTGTGTCAACTAAAGTAGAACTCACAAAGAGAAAATAGTTTTAGTAGGTTTCACTGAGAAGAAGTGGGGAGAGTAGGTTCTCTGACCATAGGTTTTGGGCAGTATTACCTCCATCTGTGCTGGGGGATGCTTTAGTTAGTTTTCTACAAGAAAAATTAATAATAGCAAAATTTTATTAATAATTGACCTTCAAGTAAGAGCTTTAACTACAGAGAGACGCCTTTTTTGTTTGTTTCTTTGTCGTTTTTTGTTGGTGGTTTTTTTTAGTTAAGAAATGTTTTTCTTAGCTTTGAAATCAGAGGGATATGTCTGGCACACTGGGATTTAATGAGTTTAAAGAACTCTGGGCTGTGGTCAATGGCTGGAAGCAACACTTTGTGAGTTTTGACAGTGATGGAAGTGGCACAGTGGATCGTCAGGAACTGGAGAAAGCTTTGATGACTATGGGTAAGTTGTGAAGTGTTCTTGCTTCTACACTGACTTGCACCATTTGCCAGTAACAGTATCATCCTGCAGTAACTAACATATGAAAACAATGAAAACGTGTTGGATTCTGTTAATTTACCTGTCTTTTCAAAATAAGACTTTTTATTTTCAAATAGGGTTTAGACTGAGCCCACAGGCTGTGACTGCAATCACAAAGCGATACAGCACTCAAGGCAAGATTGCATTTGATGATTACATTGCCTGCTGTGTGAAACTCAGAGCTCTCACTGGTATGCTGGATTATAACTTTGTTACTCTCATTCCCATAATATATTTTTATTTAATAAAACCTGATTGTTCGCTTATCTCAAGTAAACTTTGGAGTACTACAAAAAGGGTTTCTTTCAATAGTCTACAGGCAGAACTGCAACAATTACAGATAAGGATTTTTGAAATTCCCATGAAAATGAAAAAGGAATTTATACTAATGCAGGGTTTACTCCAGAGTCTGGAAGTTATGTTACCAAAATTGGCAAACTTTGTTTATTAACAGAACATAAAGGGTTGTATATGATAAATAAAAAAATTTAGAATGGGAAATTAAGTCTTGGAATCATTTGCAGTATTCTTCATCAGTTCTCCTTCATGTGACTTCGGGGATTTTACTATACTTGATTTGAAGTACTATACACTTCAAAAGAATTGTTTATCTGTAATTCTTCTTACCTGGTTTCTGTTTTCTTAATGTATTTTTGCAGAATGCTTTAGAAGAAGGGATACAACTCAGCAGGGTTTTGTGAACTTCCACTATGATGATGTAAGCAAATTTTAAGGAATCTATTAAAATTCCAGGGTAAAACAAAAGAAAAACTTAAGACAATGATTTGAGTTCATGCCTACCTTCCCTACATGTAGAGAACCCAAAGGTTCTGGGGCTTGTTGAGTATTGTCTCAAAAAGCTTTCGTGTATGTTACAGAGATCTATCAAATGTTGTGTACTTTTTTCTGGGCTTCTTACCAGCCTGGTTCAAGAAGATCCAAGAAGCTACATCATTTGCTAGCATCACTTTCTGTGACTTTTTTCTTTCATTTTCTGTTTTAAAGCTTGGTAGGCATTTTTCCCAGGAAAGGTTGGTGGAGGTCTGGTGGGAACAGACACAAATCACACTCAGTCAGGCTTGTGGGTCTTGGCTTCCTAGCCACGTCTGTGCAGCAGAAAGAGAACACTAGATTCAAGTCGTCCTGGATTTGGGTGTTGTGGGGTTTGGGGTTTTTTTTGGAGCAGGGGGAGCAGGGCCATGTGTGCTAGTTTTTATTTTTGTTGTTCTCATTAAGGAGATGCTTTGCTTTAATTAACTATTGACTTATTTTAATATGTATTTTAAAGTTTTACTGTTTGCGGACTGAATTTCTTTACAGAAAAGTGTAGTGACAATGAGTATTGTAGGAGAAAAAGTAAAAACTCATTCTCTGCCATATATCTATAATCAGTGGTTATTCTCTTTTCAGTTCATACAGTGTGTTATGAGCATCTAAATCAAAAGAAAGCAAGCCATGGATGATCATGATTTAACATTCCGGGTTTATGAGCATCTAAATCAAAAGGAAGCAAGCTGTGGAAGATCAAGATTTAACATTCCAGTATGCATTTTGCTTTGCCAACTCCTCCAATGAGTGTGTATCTCAATATTTTATGAAGGTATCACTTTACACACATTTTTTTAGTCTTGTTAATGAATATAAACTACTCATGTACGGTTGTCTTTAACTTCCAATGTGTGATTATTAAAGATGCTTTTATTTTCATAAACTTGCAATTCACTATGTGTAACTCAGATCATGCAATTGGTAAGACTTTCAGTGATGTGTCTACTTTTTTCCCAGAATTCAGTAAAATCAGTTTCTGGAGTGCAGCTTATCTTTTTCTGACTTAAACAGTAACATGTATGATTTCAGAGGACACATATTCTCATCTTTGACAACCTAAGACAGATGTGCAAACTGAGAGGGCTTTTGGAGTGGTCATTTTGCACTGGTCTGTTAGAACATCTGTAAGTTTCGCCTGCTTATTTTGTCAGCTCTTTTGAAGATGAAGCCTGTGACACCATGCACTGAGTGTAAGACTACCTGCTAGAACTTCTTTTAAGCAGGGATGCAACAAAATATAGCAGAGAACTCTTCTAGCCTTCGGCTCTGGTACAGGGGGCTTTGTTCCTTCAAGATTCTTGCTTTGTTTGTGTCACTACATAAAACAGTTTTAAACATACAAAAGCCGTGCTGTGTCAGTTTGTGCATCAGCTGTCCCTTCACAGGCAGACAGACAGACTTCAGTTACATGTAAATGAATGTTTCTGTCTCCTCCACTTTAACCCCTAGCTAGTGGCCTTCCTGCCTCAATACGCCAATTAACATACAAGGGCCAAGACCCACTTGGAGAAAATTCTTGCCACATGACTCTTTCAGATCACAGCAATAGTTAGCAATGCCGTAGAGTGTTCATGAAAGCAGATACAGACAGGCAAGACTCACTTGCCTGAAGCTTTTCAGGGGAAAAAAAAATTGAATTTTTGTTTGGTGGGGATTTTCTGGTTGCTTTTGTTGTAGGGATCTTTGAGGGGAAGATGGATGTTGTATGGAAAGAGGGAGCAGCACCACTGTACAGAGGTAGTTCAAACTTTTCCCAGTGAAATAAGTTAATGTAATATTTGTTAATTTTGGTCACTTCTGCCTACCACAGGGGAGTGATAGATGATGTTTTACTGCTTGTGAATGCAGAGAATGCCAGAAGAATGTTAAAAGAAGTATATTAGTTAAATAATTAGTCTAAGGCACTTTTGGGGAGGAACCTTTGCATTAAGGAATGAAAGCAAAACTATACATGTGTGCATGGATATAGACACATATGCATATACATCATTGGACACACAAGAGCTCCTCAGAGCAGGAATCTCACTCAAAGGTACTGTATTATACCCTGCTTTGTGGAGATTACTATGAAATCCAGGCCTTTAGTTTCTGGGCTATAAATTCTAAGCGGGCTGGTCTTGGCTAAAGAGGCAACTTGTACTTACTGCTAAATCTGAAATGAGACTACAAGGAATTGCTTGTAGTCTCATTTCAGAAGCTAGTTCTCTTTCTATCCTCAAAAATTAATTTCAGAGGCATAAGACAGTGTTATACACCTGCATTCTCATAGTACATTGTCCTGTTGCACATAAAGTTGGGAAATAGATGGAATACTACAAAAAGTATTTCTAATGGAATGACCTAAGTCCATAAAGGTTCATGCGAGTGTAGCAGCCAACATCAGTTCTGCTGCAGTTCAAAACTTCAGCAGCTGATGAGCTTAGTAAGAGCATAAAGCAAAGGCTGTTCTTCCTGGAGGGATGTGATTAGACTATTTTGTATAAATACAGTGTTAATTCTTACACTGTTAATTTTACCCTAAAAATAGTAAGACATCTTTACCAAAATCATTACTCACACAACTTTACTTCTGCTTAGTTGTGCTTCTGCTCTTGCAGTGGCTTTGCTTGAATAGAATTAATTTTCTTTATAGCAGCCCAAAGGTTGCTGTGTTTCAGATCTGTGACTAATCAACATCAGTAACACAGCAGTTTTTCAGCTGTTGCTGGACAGTGCTTGCACAGCATTAAGGTCTTCTCAGTTTCTCACCTGAGTAGGCTGAGTGTGGGCAAGAGGCTGGGAGAGAACTCATTGAGGACAGCTGACTCAAGTGGGCCACAGCACAAAGACCCAAGGACCCAAAACTCAAGCCTTTCTCAGTTTTTTCCCCGAGGCTGAATTGGTATTTTGGCACCAGCCAGCTACTGCACAGTGAAATGCTGCAAGAAACCAATAGGGTTTTTTCGTCCCTGATCTTGTAAACACAAACCAGAGAAAACTGGAAGAAAAAATGGTTCCAAAACCAGGAGAAAATTCTAGGTTTCTCAAGAAAAAATAGTTTTTTGTTTTCCATTGGCGTTTAAAAAATCCAGTGTATTCACAGGGACTGATGGGATACATAATCTTTCATGTTTAGAAAGAAACTAAGCTAATGCCTACCGATGCTAAGGAGTTCCTACAGACTTTGCTGTCATAACGAAAAAAAGGCCACCTGCAACCTTTGTGAAAATTGCTTCCCCATTAAAAGCAGATTCAGTGGACAGATTGAATATGTAAGTTACCTGCTTTACAGAACCATTCCAGAATTAATGGTTTCTCTTTCCCACAAGGCATACCGCGAAGGACACTTACATGACACCAAGTGGGGTGATTGCTCTCGACCTTTGAGCAAACTACTGGGCATAGTTTCAAACAGGTATTTTTTCTAGGTTGCCCTCAAACATGCAAACTAAGGAACAGTAACTTTAGATTTGTTTTGAGAACAGCAGGCCCCTCAGACAAAGATTTGAGAAGCTCACTGGATCATTTTCAACCCTGGAATTTGAAAAATAACATCTCTGTTCTACTATTAGCCTTTGCTTTTCCCATACATGAAACATCTTTTTTTATAGAGATCTATAAAACAGAAAGTGCTAAATACAACAACTGAGAAGAACAAAATACACACAACAGTCTTTGTCATTGAAAGTCACTTTACTGATGTTACAATATGTTAGTAACATTGAAAACCACAGGCATTTGTATTAAATACTCTTGTAGAAGTGGATACTGTGACACTGTTATTATTAAAAGTGAGCAGGAATTTAGAACCCCAAATTACAATGATTTGATTTTATAAAAAACAACGTTTTGTTTAGCTACATGAAAGCCAAATTCATTCAACAGCCCAATGCCTGTAATGTTTATGACAAAAATATCACACTCAAAGCTAGAAAGTTGTAAATTGCAATGCTTCATCTTGATGTTTGTCAAAATCTTATGCTTTTATTACATCAGGTATGATTTTTAAAGGATTGTAACTAGCAAAGACAACGATATGATGCAAATCGTTGTTTCTGCCAATACTAGCCCAGCCACAGTGGTGAAACATGATTTTCCTTGTCTCTCTCAATAATGGCTAGTATCACTGAAAAAATAGCTTTTTTTTTTACAGCAATGCCCAAGTCAAACATTAGCACAAAAAGAAGCTGGCAGAGCCAGTTGGTATATACCACCCCAAAAGCTTTGCCGAAAGAACTGGTCATACAGTAAATAGTGTTTTCTCCAGCAGATTAAAAATTCTGTAATGCTTTGCTATTCTGAAAAAAATATTTTGCATTTATGCAACAATAAAAATAAGTACTGTATTCTATATAAAACATTACCTATTGTAATATATTTTTATCCTTAAGAAAAGAAAAATCAGGTTATATATTCACAGTTTGAGTATGTTCTGGACTGTATTTCCAAGCATAAAATATGCAGAGTCTAGACAGGCAGTGAGCAGGAGTTCTTGTACCAATAATCAAACTAAATCAGCATTTGCTGTTCTACAGAGCCTTACAATATTGCATGATTAGCTGCTTGCACCACTCTACTTACAAGGTCAGTCAGGCCTATATACAGAAGTTCTAACATGGTTGTAAAAATAGACTCTCCATGCTAAAGTTAGAATATATAAGGTCTTAAGGCCTCATGTTGATTTTTTTAAAATAAAAACTTTATTTTTTTTATTCAGAGGAATACAGAAACAGAAAAACAAAAGCTTGTTGCTTTGACATTTTATGCTGTAGCAATTAAAAACTGTGTTAAGACACCTTTACTTCTCCCTTAGATAATGTGTTTCATTTTAACGGCTCTGTGCTTATTTTCCCAAATTTTCCTCATCTCATTCAGAGTTACATTGCAGTTATGGCCCATCTTAAGTAGCAAAAGGTTTTAAGCAGTTTAAAGGTGGTTTAGCTGAAGTGATTTTGAAACTGGTGTAGATTGGATTTTAAAGAGCTAAAACTGCCAGACCTGGCTAGGTGAGCCAATTTTGAAGCCAGGTACAGTGTCTCAGGTGTGAGCAATATCTGTGTTCTGAACTTATTTTTACTGCTTGTTTTCCATACTTGGCCGAGATAACATAGGAATGTTGACTGTTGTAGTGCTTCTCTGAATACTTGCAGAAAACTTTTGTGGAATGACAAGATGCCATGTGCTGGGTGCACAAGCTGCTATTTCCAAAGCTCCAGTTTACATCAGGATCCATACCTGAGACACCAGAAATGGTTTTCATAAGCTGACTTAGAAAATACTTGCGTCAAAGAAAATTTTTACCACAGATGATAGAAACTATTACTTCCTTTCCTGTTTCTGACAAAATCACACTAAAGAGTGTACTGTCTGCATTGCAGCTATGTTTACACCATCAGTTTCACTGTTTCATTATTTCTTGCCTTGTTAGGATAATAGTTATGTGCACACAGAAGCTTCACCCCATCATGGGATCACAACCTGCACATATTTGTGCAGTTTATTCAATTTGTCTTTACGAATCACAGAATATTCTGGGGAAGAGACCCACAAGGATCATCAAGTGAATTAAGTGAATGGCCCATACAGGGATTGAACCCTTGACCCTGGCATTATTAACACCATACTCTGACCAACTGACCGCATCAAATGTGATCCAAGTCAAATCCCATATTGCTGATAAACGTCCTGTGATTTGGAAGCCATGCAAATAGTGGGTCATCAGCTCAGCAGTCTGATGGATAATCCATTCCTGGTCTCCAGTGGAGACTGAAATGCTCAAGCTGTTTAGAAACTAGGCAAATAACATCACACTGTGGTTGAAAGCAGTGGTCCAAACAGTCCACTGTTATCCTGTGACGCTGATAATCAATTTAGAGAAACAGATGACCTACAGACTTGGAGCAAGAGAAACAGGAAACAGCTCAACTGTCAGGTTCACAGACTTGGTGATTAAAGAAGCTTAGCATTCAACAATGCTAGAAATTGAGGGAGACACAGGATGGCTGAGTCACCAAGTGGTTTTACCAGTAGTCTTCTGGTTTAACCACGAGTAATTAAGCCCCAAAACAGCCCCTTGCTCAGTCCCTACCCCCAGTGGGATGGGGCAAGAAAACTGGAAAGGTAAAACAAAACTCATGGGTTGACATAAGAGCAGTTTAATAATTAAAATTAAATAATTATAGTAATAAGAAAAAAATAATGAAAAGGGAATTAGCTGAGAGAGAAATAAAACCCAAGAAAGACAAGTGATGCAAATGAAAACAATTGTTCACCATCAACAAACCAGTGCTCAGCTAGTCCCTGAGCTGCAGTTCCTCACTGCCAACCTTCCCTCTGGACTGTTGCTGAGCATGGCATCATATGATTTAGGCTATTCCTTGGGTCTGCTGTCCTGGCTGTGTCCACTCCCAGCTCCTTGTGCACCCCAAGCCCACTTGCTAGCGGGGCAGTGTGAGGAACAGAAAAGGCCTTCGTTCATTGCAAGCACTGCTAAGCAATAACTAAAAAATTCCCTGCATTATCAACACTGTTTTCAGCACAAATCCAAACCACAGCTTCATACCAACTACTGTGAAGAAAATTAACTCACCCCCAGGCAAAACCAGTGCAAAATCCACAAGATGTGAGGCATCATCACCTGATTATAGTAGGAGCAAAATATCACAGAATCACAGAATGGTCTGGGTTGGAAGGGACCTTAAAGATCATCTAGCTCCAATCCCCCTGCCATGGGCAGGATGTTCCACTAGACCAGGTTGTTCAGAGCCCCATCCAACCTGGCCTTGAACTCTTCCATGGATAGGGCATCAACAGCTTCTCTGGGCAACCTGTTCCAGAGTCCCACCACCTTCACAGTAATGAATTTCTTCCAAACACCTCATGTAAACCTACTATTATTAACAGCATTGGAAAGACCCTATCCAGGACATAGTGTGGAAAGGTGACCAATTTAGCAGCTTTCTGATGTCAGCCAACTCACAGAGCCTGTTAGCGGATGAATGTTTCAAGAAAATGCTTTTCAGTAGGAGTGAAAGGGGGATGGAAGAGAACAGGAACTCACTGAGTTTTATGCTGGAGTGTGATAACTTTGCTTACAACAACTAGATATGGGACACGATGACAGAGCAAGTCCTACAGGCTAACTGAGAAGCATAACCCTTTAGGATTATGGAGTCTCATCTTTTTTTCACATTACATCCTATCCATTAATCAATTCATTAAAGAAATTACAGCAAATTTGATCAGAATTGGTAGTATATGCATGTCTATAATCGTGTATGTACCCATTCTTAGCTCTAATTTTGAAAAGAGTTGTTGCATTAGTGTAAGACCAATCAGTCCAACCCAGCAATAGGGATTCGAGTTAGAGGATTTCAGTACAGTAACTATTGACACAATTATAGCTCAAAGGTCCACTTGTTTAATAGCATGATCAAAATTATTTCATGAGCACATGAGCTCAGCAGGTTCAACATCTCATAAATCAGGAACCCTTAGATAATTTGGAAGAAGCCATTTTCAAAGTCAAGTCACACTGCAGGTGACTGGCAAGTACTGACTTAAGTTCACAAAGTAAGCAGATAGGCTGTATAAGATTAACAATCTTCTCGAATCTACTTAATTAAATATAGCAAAACTATACGTAAATCATCAGTCACAACCATTTCTAGTATATTGCCTGAGATTACTGAAGTTCTTAAGTCAACAAATCCAGAATTAGTAGGTATATCTTGTTAAAATGTAGCATCACTGTGCAGTGTTATTTTTAGATACGATCTCAATTTTCCAGTCTCCATCAGTTAGTCATATTAAGATTCTTCTCCCACATTGAAATACATAAAAGTAACTTATGTATAGCTCATCCTGCAGGTCCTATGCTCATATGAACAATTACTTCCAGTTGAGAACTGATAGCTTCGCCACTTCAACAGGCATCTGCAGCATTGTTGAAAATAACTAGTTCATTTATTAAAATAAAACCAAAATAAAAGCATGAGTCTCAATGAGTCAAAATGACTGAGCTATATTAGTGACAAGTACTCTGTTTTAGTCTGAATGAGGTATTATGCGTCAGTTTATATTGCTATTGCCAGTGTAACTAACTACAGTGGATAAAAATATTTGCAGTCTTCAAGGTTATTAATCTGGCAGCTTTCCAACACATTACATTTTAAAAGTAGGAAATGACAGCTTGTAAGCAAACTTCTCTCTCCAACCTCCACTGGCTTGGGAAGCTCACACAGCCCTGCCAGTTCAGGTCTCCCAAGTTACCAACCTGATGCAAAGTTCTCTGCAGAAGAATTTTGCAAAAACCCACATCCTGTAATATTCTCACTCTAGACCACCAAAGTGAAAGTCAACATTTATTTAACTTAAATGTAGTGCTCACAACTAGACTTCCCGACACTACATATCTCCAAATGTGAAGGTGACTGTTAAAGGTAGACTACACACATAACTGAATCATCATATGCTACAAATGAATTATACCAAAACAAAAGAAGCTGGAAGTACATACTTCACTGAAAATACAGTCAGGAGGGCCATTTTTTTGCAAAACAAGAAGCTATGAACATTGCAGAAAGAGCCAGTGTGTTATATCCAGTTCTGTCTGCCAAATCTTGCTGCTTCTTGGTAAGGCAAAATGGAAAGGGAAGAGTAATCAGTGGTAAACATAAGATATGCACAGAAATCTAACAGGATTATTCAAAATTACATGCCAGTTTGTATCCAAAAAAATACCATAAAAGGCACATGATGAACAGTCCAGTTACTAAAGACAAGATACGAATATGGGAGGGAAAACCATCTTCCAGGTGACAGAGTAATACAGCGACGATCGGGTTAGCATAATGTCCTAATGTGAGTGAACCTCTGGAGGGTCCTGCTCAAATTCCAGTGAAATCAACAAAAGACATACTGATTCAAAGTTATGGCTCAGACCCTAAAAATTTCATGAGCTATGCGCTATCAACTACCTTTAATCCAGATATCTACACTCAAAGTAAATCTGCAAAAAATATTCTTCAGTGCTGATAGATATATTTACCTTTCACAAAAGTGCAGAATCTTTCCCTAAAGCAATTACAAGTGACTTTCTCCTTCCAGATGGCCAGTCTGCACCCACTTGTGCTCACTTATATTTGTCTTTTTCCAAATACTTACCAGAACCTGTTGACTGTGAAGGAAAATCATTTGAACGCCAAGGCCAATATTTTGTCATAATCCAACATACAGCCTAATCATAAAATATAGTGCTTCTAAAAATCTTACATACTTTACAGCTGCCAACATCTTTAAGCATTTCTTAATTTAATCTTACATATATCTGACTTTATTGAGAGACGTAAAAGTTAAAAAAATACATTAAAAGGCTGCAAGTGTTGGGTTCACTTACTAAAGGAAATACATGAAAGAGGTAGAAGATTCAGAAACACCATAGATGTTCCCATTACAATAGCTAATTAATCATACAGCTGTTGGGTAGGGTATTCAACTGCACCACGCAGAGTCGGGTGTTTTATTCTGCAATGGTACTACCTGAAGCTAAAAAGTAGTCAATTTTGGAAAACCAGATAATTATAAACTGATTTAATATGGTCCAGTTTCTTACTGACTGAAAATTCCCAATCAGAAGGCATTTGTTTTACAACAACCTTTAGAAGTCTCAGGTGTTAGAAATATAACCATCAACTTACACACAAGATTAACATGGTGAAGAGTTGTTCACCCCCACCCCATTCTTTTTAAGCTAAATTCACTTGTGCTCAGTTTAATGCCCCAAAAATTGTCTAGGGGACTTCAGGGGCAGCAAGCATAGCATTCAAGTGCATTGTAAAGGCGATTCCAGGAACGAATAAAAATTAAAAGACAGCAATGAAACTGGCCACTTGCCCAGCACTGTTATTATCTAGTGCAGTGAAATTGTTATGCTTCTCATAAGCCTATGCCTTGCCATCTAAAACAGTGTCTGAAATGCTCTATCAAAAATACATAGCAACTCTCACAGACAGACTTCACATCACCACATCCTGAACTGACTACTTAGATGTATTCCCAAATGTCCAGTAAGTTTGGGCTGCACATGACTTAAAGACTCTGTTGTCTGCTGAATCTTTCTTGATTACACCTGTGAGAGGATACAGTAGTCATCTCACTAAACAAGGGATTTTGGCTGGTTCCTCTTATTATGATTTAAGACAAAGTGCTGCTGTACTGGTTTCCGCAGTCTACTGTACAACTGAGATTGTCAAGACAGTATAAGATGCTGAAAAAGTTGTATAGATTTTGGTCAAACATCAGTTTCTGAGAGACACAGTTTTATAGTACTGTACTTTCTGTATTTCCAAGGATGTCTGCTCATAATATTAGAAAATCTGAAGTGTGATGATGCTAGTCATGACTGTTTCTTTAGGCATTTGGCAAAATACACTTATGTATAACAGCTATTTTTGACATTATTGAATGTTTACATATATACAATCTGTATACTAGGATTATAAACATGTAAGGTTAAAAAAAAGATATAATCTTTGTTTGTTTGCCATTTGTGTTAAACAGTTGCCTTTCAAAGCTTGAAATCCTGTCATGAAAAATAAGAAAATCCTATATTTCTTACTTCTGCATGCTAATCTCTACTACAGTATGTTGTTTTTCCCTTACATGTGGAAAGTAAAGAACACAAGGTTCATGCATACAGCAAACAAGTTTACATCAGCTGGGCTCTTCATGAGGCACGTTCCCAGTTCCACTCTGGTCTGACACAGGACTTCAGTAAACCAGAGAAAAACCTCTCTTACACAGGACTGGCATATGGACTGCAGTTGGGATTCTAGGTAAGTGTATCTGTCACCATGTGGAACAGACTTGTCACATCTGGGCTAATTATTCTCTGTCAAATGATATGATTTTGGTTGTTCATCAAATCCATAAAATACAAGTCAACAAAAAAGAAATTAAGAAAAGTGGTTTTTTTCCTTTCAACACGAGAGGAGGTTCTCACTGCGATATCATGGGCATCTCTGTTGATCTTTCGAACTGTCTGAAGAGCAGATGAATGTGCAGTGACTCAGTGATGCTGAGTTTCTATAAAATCCAAAGTAAACAGTTCTGATGTGACCCCAGGAAAACAGTGCAGCTAGATGGATGTCTCCCATAGCTGGAGAGGGGGAAAAGGAACACAAACACACATTGAACACCAATATAAAACAGGCTGTTACCCAAACGGTGCAAGGAGCTCGTTTGGGGAACTGCATCTACATCACTTGGGTTACCAAATCTCCTCCCAGCCCCTGGTGGGTAAGTGAGCAGACAGTCTCAAGCCTTTCAGCATGACTTGCAGTCGGCATAGTAAATATCCATGGCTGGGAGTTCAGTTTTCTTTTTGAAGAAGAAACATCATTGTGGCATCAAACTTGTACTAGACAGCTTTTACCTTAGAGTTGCATTAATCTTAGTGTAGAGGTAACCTCCCATTCTCATCTGCCTAACTCTGCTCAGAGCAGCAGGACTTCCTGCTGTGGGATTGAGCTGCTGCCAAAGCAGCTCCAGGGCTGAGACACATCAGTACAGCCTGGGCTCCAAGCTGCCTTGGAAGACCCTGTGCTGCACCTCACACAACCTTCTGCCCCAAGCAGCACTGCGGGAGCAGCTCGTAGGTTCCCTCAGCAGCACTCCACTCCTTTCTTCTTGAAAAAAAAGGACAGTGAACAGTGATGAGAATCCCATCAGCATTAGCAACATGAACCAAGGGTATTGCAAGTAAAGCTCCTAAAGCAAATCTCAGGAATCTTTTGCTTATTCAAATACCTGCTATGTCTGAATTGACACAAAGGAAGCAAAAGCCTTTTGGAGCAGCTGGGAATCTCTCCGTATGGGGCATTGCTATCCACCACACATTCCAGCAGTTCCTGCCCACTCTAGGGTGGGCTCAGGTCACACAGCTGTGAAGTCCCTCCAGGTCTGCAAGCCTTTCATATTCTCCATAACTGGACCTTTGTTACCTTTCCATGAAGCTGGAAAGCAGATATCCCTGCAGCCTGAATGAGAGTTGTTGGGAGAACGGGTAAGCAAGGAGTGCCAAACACACCGCTTGCTCCAGGGCTGCCTGTCCTCTGCAGCCCAATGGCTGTCCCAGGCACATTCTCACCTTGAAACAAGGAAAGTAGTGAAATGTGGGCTTCAGGGCAGGTTTAAGAGCAACCCGAAAAGCTGTCTGTAAACACAGCCACCGAGGCCTTCACCACTGCCAGAGGCTCAGCCGTCAGCAGCTTCAGAACCTCAGGGTGCAAAGGAAATGCCCCTCCGCCTCTCCCTGTTGGTCAAAGGTGTTAATCTGCCACAGTTTCCTTTTGAAATCAAGGAAATCAAGTCACTGATGAAATGCAGAGAGCAGAGGGACACATACCCTGGCACTTTGCCTGCTGGCTTTTTTCTCTTCGTCAGGAAGTGGTGGCATCGGGTAAGGGTATTTTCTGCTGGAAGCAATAGATCCAGTGGATGAAGACGGGGACTTTGCTGGAGACAGCGTCCTGAGATGTTGAAACACACAAAATAAATGTGATGTCTTTACATTCTAGCACTGCAACAGCAACTGCCATTACTCTGAAGCTTGGTTCAGAGCCAAGTATGTAGCTTATTATTAGCTCAATATCGGGGGATAAAATTGCTTGATCAGTAGTCTTATAATTTCATTATATGAATAAAGGTATTTATAGATTTCAGGACCACTGGAAGAAAAAAAATTTGCTACTTCTTATAAGAATTATATTGCATAACAAAAATGATTTCTTAAACTGTTTTATATGGTACTGTAATTAATCATTATAAAATTAATAAAACAAATCTGCAGTTGAATAAATACAAAACTAAAAAATAAACATGGCATTATAAAGCCTAAATACAAAAAATAATTGTATAAATACGAGCTGAACAAATGGCTTCTCCCAGTGACTAAATGGCAATTATCAGTGTCTTTATGCATATCTTACACATCTCCTAAATTGATACAAACATAGCAAATAAATTATTATTTTCGTAACATTAATTTACACAAATGCATGCATTTGGAGGCCACACTGTTAGTTGTGAAGTAACAAAGGCATATACAAAGTGCTAATAACAAATTGTTATACATGCAAGCATCATACAGTGCATATTGTTCCAGCCAAAGAAAGAGTCTGATGAGAATATACAAAAATGGACTGATTAGTCAATGGCAATCAGCATTTCTGTACAAGGTGAGTAGAGTAAGCAGGAGCAAGTAAATGTTTGTATCACATGAAAGGCATTCTTTTCATGTCAATAAGGCAACAGCACATTATTGACTGAAATTTTATACCCAAGAAAAACCCTTATGCTTCTGTTTTGAGATTCTGCATTTTTCCCACTTGAGAGGTTCCTATCAGGCTCTAAATCTGGGCAGAGTGAAATGAAAAACAGGCCTCAAAGTAGAAAAATTGAGCTACCCTGGCCACCTTGTTCTCTTGTGCAGACCAAGGGCATTTACCATATGAGGCCTCTTATTATTGCAGGCACATCACTCAGCCCTCCCTGAGCACGGCTATCTAGTATTTTATGAGTTAATGTGTCCCTGAAGTTGGAAAGTTTCCATAATAGTAAGTGAAATTTATTTACCTTTAAATAATTGTACTTTTATTTTGGACTATCGTATCATTTTATTGTGTCTGTAGCTCCCTACAACAGCACATTCTCTTGCCTCCCATACAAACAATGACTGACGGTAGCTACAAGCAACATGGTGTCAATGGAAATTATATGATGAGAGCTCTCCACTCTGGCTCATGATCCTCTAATGGCTCATGTGGAAGCCTCTAAGTTCAACAGCACTTAAAAGATTTACATTGGCACAATTATCCAAACATGGAAGCGTATACCTTCAGTACCTGCACATTGATCACCCATTGAGATGAGCTGGACATACATTAATGTTTTCAGGAAAAAACCTGAAACAGTTACCGCAGTATAAAACAAGGTTTACATACGTCCAGCATCATGGATCTGGGCACCAAACTGTGCATGCAAGAAAACAGGGTTAATTAAAAAAAAAATTCCAGGGAAAGGTTGTCAACACTGTCCTGCTGTTCACTACCCATACAAGTCCCTCATCTCTGCCCCCTCTTGGACTCGTATGGATCACTAATAAACTATTCATGGATATAGAATGAAAAATATAATGAGAAGAGGGATGGGGGGAAATAAGGAGAGCAGATTTTACGTATTATTAGTAATCCAATTATTCACAAATTTTACCCCACTGCTGCAGTAGAATTTTAAACTTTCGTTTTAAAATTTGTAACAATGCACTGGGAGATTAGAAGCAAGGAACTGGGCTTGGGTAATCTGACTTGGCAAGCCCTATCAGAAAGCTGTTTATAAGGTAGCACAGCCAGGTGTGGCACAGAATGATGGCATCTCCCACCTCTTTCACCACACCAGGCACAACATCTACAACACACCACAGGCTCTTCATATTTTAGACATTCTAAGAGAAGGCCACAGTGAGAGGAAATGCCACAGCCAATCTACCTGTCCATCCATCTGAGCAGGTGATCCTGGAAGGAGCAATAATCCCCCAAAGGATGGGGCGTCTTGAACATTTTCCCTGCATAAGCAAGTCCTTTGACCAAGATCCCTAACTGAGCCTTTCAGCCAGGAAGCTTTGCACCATAATTCAAACACAACACTGTCTTTTCCAAAGATTTTGAAGCCAAGCCTCCAGTGTAGCTGCCTACATTTCCTTCTTCTCAAAAACCCTTTGCACTGCCTGCTCACCTGCAGTTTGCACATCTAACTGATGTGAGCTTTGCTGCTCAGCTGCACCTGCAACACTAGAGCCAACACATTGAGAATGCAGTTGCACACATACAGAAATGACCTTGCCCTCCCCTCACAGGGCCTCACCACTTATTTTTGCTATAGAGTTACGTGCTGGTTTTTGTCATCTTTAGTGCCAGCTACTAAGACTGTGAACATACACGACTCAGCATATGCTCACAGATCTTACAATGCATCTTCTGTGACAAATGAAGTTGGTTGAGGTGGTTTTGATCACCTTTCAGGGTATGCCCTGCAATTGTGTATGTGCTGTGTATCCCAGATTTACATATACTTTAAATGAGAAAGGTCATGTCTGGCTCTTTCTCATTTACAGGATGGAGAGACAGCATTCAGGGACACTTGCAGGTAATGCTGGGGTTAAAGGTAGAAAAACTTGGCAGTTTTGGTCAAGGGTGGGATCCACTTAGCTTTCACTGGGGTTTCAGTTCTCCTGCAATCAATTCCATTAGCTTTCATGCCAAATGTTGCTTCCAGCTGAAACTTACACAAGAAACCAGTACACAACAGGATAGAGATTCAGAGGTTTTACTGCCAACCCCAAATGAAGCCATACACCTCACCAGTAAAACTTGTAATTTTTGACCGGAAAGCAAGATAAGACACTTTGTATCTGTCTTTCTGTCCTGAAAGCTAGAACTAGGAGTGTTTGGAGACCATTCTGTGATTCACAACAAAGTGCTGTGGCAGCAGGAAGACATCTGGAAGCAGTCCCTGCAGCCATGGGCCTACTTGCTCTGCCTCTCATGCCTAAACAGGGAATGTTGGCCTACAAGAAACAGTGCAAGATGTGTCACATGGTCACACAACTAAACATCTTGCAATTTTGAGTGTCATTTTAGCTGAATTAAAGGCAGGTGGCCCTGACAGATCTGAACTGTTCATGAACTGTGAGTGATTCTCTTTTGCAGACTGAAATAATGTAATAAAATTTAATTAAGATTCAACCTGGTGAAAGCATTTCAAGCCCAAATATTGATCCTATCAGCCTAATCTGACCTTTGCTGCTGTGGATTCAGCTCTTTGTAGGACATCATCAGCCCAAATTACCCTGCATTAGGAAGTTAGGATCTTCTAAAAACACTGGTGTGGCTAAACATTTTAAAGTCAGTTCCCTTTTAAAGCCACAGATGTGCACACATTTCCTCAGACAGAGCAGCAGCAGAGGGGAGAGGAGGCTCATGGAGGGCTTCAGAAGAGACAATGGCTATGGCTTGAGATGTCACTTGGAGCAGTGAACTATGCCTCAGAAGCAGGCACTCATATGCGATAATGAACTCTTCTCCCTAATTCTTGAAACAAAATCCTGATCCTACTGACATCAGTAAGCATTTTTTTCATTTTCTGCCAGCAATACCAGTACTTTGCTTTGGTTGTAAGAGGGAAAAGTTTTGTTTATTTGTTTGTTTTTTACTTTAAGCACAGTCTAGAGCTGCCTCATCAAGAGCAGCTTGCCAAGGGCTGGTCATGGCTCTGGCCTCAGCTGGATGCTCACAGAGGAAGGTAATGCAGATGGTCAGCTGAAGTGGAACTGAGAAAAAATCAAGGACACAAAAGCACAATAGAAATAGGAGAGAAATTACAGCCTACTGTCTCATCCTTCCACGCCCTTTCTCAATGCCCTTCTGATACAGGTTGGCTGTATTTCTTCTAGTTAGGCGCTCTGGGCCTTCTTCTAAACAAACCCTTTTGTTTGTAAACTACTTTTGTATTTAAATAACTCTCATAAAATATAACTTATTGTAAATACTTTAATTAAATCAAATGTAGACACCTCAATGCTTTAGAAGGTGGCTTTTAGTATTTTTGTTTATAATTATCTACAGAAATGCCACGTTTGGGGCTTCTGGCAGTTTGTTTCCTGATTCCATCATGGCTCCATCAAGTCTTTCAGATTCAGTGAGAATTCTGAGTAATTTTTAACCATATTTCACAAGGTCAGCCTGTGCAGTGAACATTGTAATTGGCAGTAACAAGGATAAGCAGTAGTAGCACATTCATAAAATAATGTCCCTTACAGCAAGGCTAAAATCAGGGAAAGGCTTCCTGCCTGAGTTTATTGCTGGGGTTATGGGATTATAGCCTGGCACGCAAAATTAAAATCTAGACTAGACTTTGAGCAGGAAAATGAGATTTTTCTTCACAGATGTTATTTTCTTCCAGATGGAAATCCCACACTTGGGAGTTTTCTGGTGCCAGTGACACTAGCTACCATTAATAAAAGGTAATTATATAGAAATACCCATCAGACTTGTGGACTAGAAAAGAAATTAACTAGGAAATCAGGTGCTAGAGAGACAAATTATGATTTACACAGGGCTTTTTTAAGCAGATGGAGAAAATCTTGGTGATGACTAATATCTCTATTTTCTGAAAATCTGCAACATTCCTAGGAATTGTAGGAAGTGTTTTTGTCATTTTTCCTCATTTTATTTCAACTCTTCCTACATCAGCACCAGTCATCAGCATATTACTCCTAAAACAGGGAAACAAGCAAAAAAGTAGTATTACTTTCAGGACACATTTAAAAAAACAGACAAATCAAATATGATTAGAGACATAAATATTACTCAGCTAAATATCTGATGTAAATGTCTTATCCTGGGACTCTGACTCCTAAAATATAGAACCAGCTGGACCGTCTGACTTCAGCCTGACTTTCTGGTTTATCAAGCAAGATCTGTTTCATTCTGTTTGTGAATCGCTCCACAGGCCCATGCTGAAAACTCAGCCACAAGATGTTCTAACACACCATTCTTAGGAACAGTCTTTTACTGTCATCATTAAGCAAAATTGCATCTTATTTTTCTGGAGAAACTGTTAGGCCAACCTCTTGTAAACCCACAGCAACTCATCTCAGGAGATCTGACCCCTTGCCTTCCATAATGTATCTGCAGAATACTTACCCATGACTTCCTCATTTAATCAGGACAATACAGATTTCTAAATTTATTCTAGTTGCTCTCTCATTTCTAAAGGCAACTTCTGCAGGCAGTGATTAGTAAGCTTCTATGGTGCAAAATTTTTTATTTGTTTCATCTCTGCTGATATATAATCTTTAAAACTCACATGGGTCAACTCAGTCCTCATCTACATGCCAAAAATGCTTGGTTTATCTCAAATACAATTAGAAATATGACTCATTCAGTGTAACAGCTGAATACCCTCAGGGCAGGGTACACTCTCATCAATTTAATCTAGTTACTAAGGAAAGATATACTGATATCAAAAAATGAAAACCAAATTATGAGTATGCATACAGACTTTTAAACCTGTTTAACTAAACCATTTAAAGTAACCTATTTAAAAATAGTGCTATTTTCTTATTCCATCAATGTCCTCGTTTATTGCTACCACAGGGCTTCTGATACAAAAACCCTGAAAGACAGCTATGGCTTTATGTTATGGTGGGCAACTCCTGACCTTGCCTGAACAATAAAGGTTGAGAGGCTATTTTTAGAAAAAGGTTTGGTAATAAAAACACACCTCACGTCTTATGTGAGTTTGCCTAATTTCAGCTTCCAGCGACCTTTGGTCATTATCAGTCTTATTTTGCTGAAGGGCCTCACACCCACAAACATTTTGCTCCATATGCAGTGATGTGGACTTCACGATCAGGTAAGTGTTCAGCTGCTCCATTAAACCAAACAGCCTGAGGCTCTGCAGTCCTTTCTGTGGTTTCTCTGGGCTTAAATTTCCCCATTTCTAGGATACGCTTACTGGACTGCAGACACCAGAACTGGACCCTGTGCTGAAACAACCAGACTCACAATACTCCCTGCTGGAATGTCCAAATACCAAGAGACCTGTCTGATATCAACTGGCATGATCACAACAACCTCCTGTAAGACTTGGATTCTTGCATCAGGGATATCTGCTCCTTTTCAAGACTGAGATCATGGCTGACAGGCTAAAGTTTACTCATTTTCCCTATTTGTTCACTGGAAAGCTTTTCTGCAGCTTACTCTGTGATTTATGAGGTGTTAAATGCAAACACAAATTGTTTTAAAAAGTAACAATTTTATGCTTTTTAAGACTTTGGAATATTTTTAGTTCTAAAAATTACTCAATTCTTAACCTGCCATTTAATGTCTGCGAGTGTTGCTATTGGAATAAAAGTGTTTCATTAGTATCTTGTGATACAACTCCCATCAGATTTTTTTTTTCCCAAATGCACACTGCACACATTTAGTGTATGTTTCTGCCCTGTTGCACTATTATTAGGTCTACTTCTGTAACAAAATTATTAAGATTCTATTTACTTATCCTCACCATCCTTCACTGTTTTGGCTGAAGATTTTGCTTATTATTCTTTTGATTTGTGTTTCTATAATTATCTTCATTTTTGATATGTCAACCTACAGCTTCATGGATTTTGTTCATGCTTTATGTTGTCATAAATTGTCTTCCATTCTATCCTATGCTGGCTCATTCTTTCAGCTGATGCAGAGATCTGTCTCAACTGTGGGACTGTGTCTTTTGGGAATCTGCTGCAACATTCTCAATCTCTTGATTTGTGTTCAACAGGGGACCAGACTCATGCATGCTTTTTCTCTGTAACTTGGAATGTATCAGATAATGCACGCTTTTCCCTTTCAAAAAAAAGTGATATTTTTGGTTGAACCCTACCTCACTTGTAACAGATTAATTAGCAGTTTGATAATTAGAGCACAGAGTATATTCTCATACATTTAGTTTTCCAATTACAATATATAAATTATTTCATCCAAGCTGAGGGTAAAATACTACTACTTTTTATTCTTTTTTGATTTAAATTTTAGTATGCACTATATAAGACAGTAGGTAGAGTCAATGCGTTATGAAACCACTTGCTTCAGTAAATTAACACTCTATTTAAGTTAATGCTACTTTATTAGTGATAAATATGTCACATGCCCATAAAACACTACTTGGAATAAAATGATGAGAAAGCTACTACAAGCTATAGATGATGGTGGGAACGCATGCACTACACACACCCTTTTCAATGGCTTCATTAAAACATTCAGAAAAAGAATTGTAAATTGCACATGAAGCCAAAAACAGACATCAAAATGCAGCAAAAGAACAGGGGCCCTTTGCACCTAAGTAACTTGTATTGACTTATACAAGATAGGAGTCCCAAGATATTTGTATATGCTGGAACAGCTCTAAAAAATAAGAATTATAGAATTTACAAAATACCTAAAGTATGGTCCTTCTGTGTTTTTATTCACATCTTCTACCCACTTAGCTACATTATATTCTCTTTTGAACCATGGGTTTAAATACCTGCAGAAAGCAATGGAAGGAACAGAGAAAGCAGAAGAACAAGAATAGAAAATCTGAGAACACACAGCACAAGCTTAGCAAGGATGTCTTCATCCCCAAAATGCAAGTGAATATGGCAAATAAATCAGTATGGATTTGGGTGAGGACTAGGCAACGTGTACAACTGCATGAGAAAATCTGACCTACAACAAGACTCATAGGTTTGATCAATCTGGAAACTCTTTGGGATACATCATTCATTTAATGTCCTAAGGGTAAAATTCACTCCTATGCAGAGGGCCAGCATTAAGCTCACAGTTTGAACTGCTTCATGATCTCAAAATAAGGATGAAGGGGCATTTTGGCTTCAGTCATGATATTTGCTTGCCAAAGACCCACTTTTGCACCCATCTAGATAAATTGCAAGATAATGGCTAAATGAGCACAGCATCTTGGGCTTGACCCTTTTTACAGGAATGAATTTCAGCCTCATTGTGTTAAAAGGCTTGAATTTGTTGCCACTATAGTGACAATTTTTACACTTATAGGCAAACAACTCTCTGATTTTTCAATGTTCATTTAGTTTGGCTTTAATGGAGGTGGGCTGCAGAGTTATCTCACATTTTACAGAAGCAATCTTGATACCAAAACCACATTTTTTAGGAAAAACAAGTCTGACCTGTATCCTCATTTTAGTTACATGAAAATTATGAAATAAAGATGATGTTTAATTATCTAACAACAAATTACCAGGGAAGAAGAAAACAATTTTTGTAACAATTTTTTCCCAATAGCAAAATAAGTAAATTCCTCCCCCTCTGTCACGTTAAGAAAAAAGGGCGATACAGAAAACAGGAGTCTGCCTGAACCAATTTAAAGTTTGTTCTTGTTATATATGAATGGCAACAATCAAATGATTATTTGTGATCACCATCTTTATATAATAGAGACTATCACAGTGAAATAGGAAACAAATTTTAACCAAGAAAAATGAGAAAGAAAATTCCTCTTTAAGTTATTTTTTGATACTTCTAGGCCAGTTCTTGCCACCCTTTTTTATGGGAGTGACTCCAACGACCTCACACATGGGAACAGGCCTTTCAAGGGATTGTCCAGACGAATAAAAGTTGGGCCAAAACGTCATTCAACCCCCTCCATATTTCAAACCACAAGGACAACAAAAGCAGCAGCACTTTTTCAACTTCTTTTGCTCCTTTTTTGCTCTGGAACGTCTCCTCCCCGCCCCGCGCAAGCACAGCCACAGCTCTCAGAAAGTACTCGCCCTCAGCCACAAGTGCTTTTAAGTAGCTTCCTCAGCTCGCTTATTTATTGGGAATCGGGAGTGCTTTATGCTTTCCAGCATGGGATCTTAGAGAAAGAAAATGTCAAAAGTGGTGGCTCAGCAAAACAGATGAAGCACAAGTGAAGCAACAGGCTGATGCCAGCATCACCAGGAACTAATAAACTTCCGCTTTAGCTTTAA
Organism: Pomatostomus ruficeps; assembly: GCA_013400735.1. Lineage (NCBI taxonomy): Eukaryota > Metazoa > Chordata > Aves > Passeriformes > Timaliidae > Pomatostomus > Pomatostomus ruficeps. The sequence continues at coordinate 89,704 of VYZT01022227.1, forward strand.
ATGTACATTTTCTTGTACTCGCTGCAATACTTTTGACTTGAGTTTTTTCACTTGAAAGGGTCTTTTGGTAACCATGAAACACTCCCAATCTGGCTTCCTGTATTAGAAAACAGTGTAAGGTGGTATCAAAGCATGCAATTGTTGCACAACCACATTGCAGGATTTCCTGGGTCTGGTGTATTACAGACCATCATTCACCACCTCAATCCATTTCTTACAAAAAGGTTAAACTCAAGTTACTGCAGACCACTACATGATACCATTGGAAAGCCCTCAGGCTGATCTTTCTGGCCACATGTTCATTAATAACGGCCAGAATCCGCATTTCCTTTGAGTGAGAAACTCTGCTTTAAAACAAGGTGTCCTTACACGCAAGCCTAGAGCTAGACCAACAGCTCGATTTGGCTCGTAGCGCAACATGCAACAAGGCAAAAGACCTGGGCTCAAAAGTACCGTACTCCTCAGGCTGGCGAGGAGAAGGGGTAGCTAGCGCTGCATCAGCAGGAGCACCTCCAAGCAGTCACGGTGTTTTGCCACAGTGAAACAACAGTATACTAGGGAAGGGACTTTCCACGGGATAAAATGGCAGCCCAGAATGCAGGAGCAGGTGAGACTGACCTGTGATCCCGACTCCCTGTTTGGGGGTGGTCAGAACCCCCTGGGCTTATGCCTTGGGCAGGGATTTGGTGGGCGAGAGAAAGCCCAGGCTCAGATGCATGGGTTACCCGGCTGCAAAAAGACAATATATAATAGAAAGTCTAAACCAAAGATGTTCGTATCAGTTATAACAATGAGGAAGACAAATGCTTATAGGAAAAGGAGTGCAAATTAACAAAGGTCTGAATTGCTATCTGTTCCTGGGACCTGTTTTAACACAAGCTCCCAATTAAACTGTCAACTTTTTCAGAAAACTCTCGCCATTCCTAGATAATTCTAATTGATTTTAATAGAGAATGATTTATCAGGCCATTTCATCAGCCATGTTTCTGAAAAAGCATTTGGCCTGTTGGCATTCCTTCTACATGTAATGAACCATCTGCCTTTAGTAAAGAATATTAATTTTGGTTTAAAAATTACAAAAACAATTAAAAATATCCCGAAATATCTTTAACAGTCTCCTCAGAGCTCTATGCTCAGCATAAGCCTTGTTCATGTATGTTAGGTCCAAGGGTCACACAAAGGTGTGAGCAGGACTTTTTTCAGGAGCTGCACAAAGTGTTTGCAACTCCCTGTAAGTGTTGTTCATGAGGGCTGCAGACTTCAAACCTGGCTCAGTCCTTAAGAAATTTTGCTTAAATGATTAATGGCACAATTCTATTTGATGCTTGACTGTATACAAAAAAACCCGTCTGCATAATGTGTGCAATTTCTGGAAACTCATGCATGCAAAAAGTATTTTTGTAGACAACCACACTAGTGTGCTCCTGCTTAAAAAAAAATTGAATTCTGTACAAGGTATGGCATTAATGAACCCAATTTTATAATGGTTAACTACAGTCTGCTAATTACAGACCAACACTGTTATCCTTTTTCTTCCAACTCAACAAGTATGCTTTATTGGACTCCAAGGGGCCACATGGGCAGACTTTCTAAATACTGCTTCAGAACAGATTTCAATATTATTCTGCATTTCCCAGACAAGGTAGAAAGGTAAATTAGTCTGGGAAAAGCTGCATGTATTCTGCAGAATCCTCAAAGCAGCTGGTGTTGCTTTGTTTTCCTAAATGAGTAAATGCTGGGCACGGTCTGATCATTCTCAGTCAATTTTTTCTCCTTGCAAAGCAAGCTGTCCCTCTAACCAGAGAGATAATTGCCCTCTAATAGCCCTCGGCAATTCTCTCCATTCCCCACTGAACTGACACAGCATGGGGATCATTCAGTGTGAGCTCTCTGTCCTGCTGGTGACAGGACTGTCAAGGAGACTAGGACAAGCCATTTGGGCCTGTACACTCCAGGATGGAGCTGATCAGGAGAAAGAGTATTTTCCCGCCTAGGAGGCCTCTACCAGGAACACACACTGTGCTTCATCCCAGAACGGTTGCTGCATGGCCCTTGGGAAGTACAAGCCTCCTCCCTGTAGCATCAGGGCTGCTGCTGGGTTGAGAGACCACCATAACAAGCAGCAAGAAGGAAAGCAGAGAATTAGGTGGAAATTCAGGGGCACCTTTAAAAGAGAAACAAATATACAGGGAAAAATATTTCCAACTCGCAATATCTCTGTCTGCCTACTTGTTTAGTGCTCCAAAGTCATCAGAGCAAATCTCATTTGTATTTTTGGCAGTTCAGCTAGACTAACTTTGATTTTATCAAATTATCGCATGCAAGGAGAAAAGAAAACTAGCAAAATAACATTTCAGTAAGAGTTTATCAGCACAAAGAGCACAGAGACTCTTGAGATAAACTCCTCCAAGGGCTAAAATTTCTGGTTCCATGATGCCATTTTGACCATGCAATATTATAACTGCAATCTGCATCGAAGTATTATTTCTGTAACTTGTAACAGGGTTTTCTCTATGAACCCTTTCTGAGCCTACTCACCTCAAGACAGTGCACTGCAGGTGAAAGAAAAGTTTCAGAAGAATAAACTCAAAATCCCCAAACCAAGGAAAGTGGGGCCCAGAGAGCAGTTAGCATTATTAGTCCAGCAGGGTTGGTATCAAGCCCATTTGCCCACCAAGGTGCAAAGTTAGTAGTCATGATATGGGGAAGGGCACTGTCATTGCCACCGTGGTCAAAGAAGGGGCCATTCCTGTGTGGCGTAAGTGCTGTAAGAGCAGGCCAGTGTATTTGACAAGCCCAGAGGTTTTCAGGCATTTACCACTCATTCCAAGGGGGGCCTGAACCAACAGGCTTAAAAGTACATGAGGAATGCTCTTTCCATGTGGGGAACACTGCACACATGAGCTCTTCAGGAAATGTAAACAATAAATCAATTAGCCAGCAACTCTAAGCCATACTGGAAAAGTCTGGGGATCAGTCACTTGGTAGAGATTTTAATTACCCCTTTATCACAGGGCTTACTCAAGATTGGCTGTTTCAGGCTTACAATGGCAAACTTCAACGTACTCTCAGAGCAGACAGATACCTCTCCTAAAACCTCCAGGAAGGTATGCAGAGATACACGTCTCTAATTCTGCATGGCCCAACCCAAGGTGAAGACAAGGGTAGGAAACAGGTTATCAGAAACTCAATATTGAACCAGGATACACTCAGCAATGGCAGTTTACTGTAGCCAAAAGCCTGCAGTGATGGTGCAGGCTGCCACCATCATTGGGAATTGCTATGGGAACGACTGTGAGGAAGCCTACATAAAAAAGAAAATTGATAGTTAACTTTTAAAGAATACATAAAAAGAGGTTGAAATACATTAGCCAAACCATTTACCAGATTATCAGTCAGCAATCAGAATGGGCCACAGAGCAAAAATGCAGCTGTCTACTTTTCAGTACTCTTAATTTCCATCTACAAAACACAAATATGCAAACTCTACTTTTTGGCTTTGCTTTTTTAAATTCAGACTTACTCAGTTGAATTAGACCGTGGCCTAAATCTTTTGCCTCTGACTTTCTTTCTGTTTCCTCCTATATTACCTGAAAGAAATCAAAGGACAAAGACAGTAAAACAACTTGAAACTCACCTGCGCCCCATGCCAAACTGTATATTCTTTTTGCATCCATAGCAAAAGAGTTGCTACCTCTAACTTTAACCATTTAAATCTCACAGGCCCATTCATCTTGAATTACCTCAGACACTTAGGTTACCTTTCTCTACTTTTTGCTGCAACTGTGCAGAGCAAAAAACTCCTTAATTTCAGCTGTTATCTGACAAAATCACTACACTTCAAGAAAAACACTAAACACTGCCTGATAAAATCACAGAAGCTGGCAATAGTGAATAGACTTCTTTCTCTTTTTCATGTTAGCACACACTGGAGGGAGAAATTAAAAGTAATTTCTTTATGACAAAGCACAGCACAAAAAAGGCACTTACGTAGGGTGCTGCTAAATCCTAATTCCAAGTTAATAACAATTAGCACAATTTTAAGGAGTCATGCTGCAGTCCTAAGATCAGCTAAACTTTCAGCAGAGCAGCAATGGTCCAGAGGCTTGGTTTCCACTGTGGCCAGCACAGTGGTTCACACTTACCTTGCCAAGAATTACTCCTAGGCCTCCCATTTTCACAAATGTCTGAAATATGTTTTGTGTCTGGGATCCTTTCACTCCAGGAATGAGATAATCCATTTGACCTGGAATAGGAGGGCTCAGATGCGGTTATTGTTAAGGGTATTGTCTCACATCAACGTTAGCTCAGCGGTTCGGTCACATTCCCGAGGCCAGTGACAAAACACAGCCTAAGGTCTGTCTGAACTAGCAGAGCACCCAGGATTTCTGATCGAACCCTGCAGTTACGCCTTGCAGCTGTCCCTGCAGTGGTTTCATGTGCCCACGTTCAAGAGCCAGGCATCAGCACTGCTTTCTCACTTGTCTGCTGTGGAATGCACAAACACCAGCGAACACCAGACTTCCTTTGGATTTGCAGCTCAGTCTCAGTTCCTAGATGGAAGATGCTCTTACAGCTGTGCTCATTTCAAGGCTTTTTCATCTCACAGTCAAGCACATCCCACCTGCAGGCTGCCCACTCCCTCCTTGTGCTGCTGCAGGAAAGCCAGGACAGCTTCCCTCACCCCGCTGCTACGAGTCTCAGGGGCTCAGGAGTTTGTGATAAGCATCCTCCCACCCAGAGCTGGTAGTGCCAGGGAGAAGTAACTCTGCCTCATTTTTGCTAATTTTGAACGTTCATATTTTATCAGCCAATTGCTGCAGTATATTCTTCTAATGCTAAACTCAAAGCCAAAAATAGTCTTTTTATCTAGGTACTTGGTGCAAAATGTTTTTTTTTTTCCCTCTTGAATTCCCTCTAAGAGCCAGAGATGTACGTGGCGATGTCCAGCATGTGGGGTTTTGCAACAGGCTGCCACTTGTTGAACTAGAGCTGCTGCTCAGCTGTTTGCCATGAGATCTACAATTATTTCCAAAAGAGAATAGGAAGTTGAAATATTCATAATAGATGGCTTACTTATTACAAAGTCTTACTTAAAGGAGCTATTTTTGTAGATTTTAAGTCTGGATACTCTCATTTTTCAGTCTCTGCTTTCCTTGGAGGGCAGGCATCTGAGAGATCCTCTTCGGTTTCCAGAAGATCAGGCTAATCACAGCCACACTGAAGTAAGCCCAGGGTTTCATAAATTCAAACTTAATCACATCATGAAAGGTCTGAGAAACAACAGATCCACCGACAGATTTTTAAACATTTCCTCCTCCTCACAGTCTCTTTCAGGTTCAGGAATGACTTGCTATATATAATGGTTTTAGTATTTGCTATTTCATAATAGCAAGAGTTATCATAAAGTTATGTCTTACTCCTTGAACATCCTCTGAATAGCAACTAATATTTCATAGTGCTTTCCAGCATGGAGAGGGCCAGGCAGCTGATAGCCCAGTCACTCTTAACATCTCCCAAGAGATGCCATCCATACCGGCACACAGAGCAAATCAAAACCAGCTTGGAAGGCAGGAAGTAGCACTCCAGGAATTAAAATGGAAGGACTATGTCAGCTGTATCACAATGTTAATGGAATATTGTCAGACTTACTTTTCCAGACTTGACAGTGGCACAACATACCTGAACTGGTGGTGGGAACAACAAAACTCTCTAGTACAGACAGACCTTAGAAACCATTAGTTTTTTGGAACAAATAATAAAGAGAGACATATGAAATAAATGAAGTATGAAAAGAAACATAGATACTGAATGAAAGAAGAAACACATTAAATTACAGTCATTTAAAAATAATTTTTTTTCCACTGGTATATAACCTGATACACAAAGCTATGAAAACTTGCTTTCCCGAGACTTTTTTTCAAGATTTTATCCAAATTAAAATAGTTTCTCCAACACAAACAGTGCATCATTTAAGATTAATTCTTGCTTCCTGAAAAAAAAAACCAACCCACACATCTAAAAAGCTGAATTTAAAAATTAGAAATAATTAAGTAATCACTACCGGAGTTTTCCTAATAAAATATTCATTAGAACAAACTGAATGAAGTTGTATATAAGATCAAGCTGCTATACCAAAATAGCAAACATCACTCCATATGTGTCCCTTCCATACATTTCTCTTTACTTTCATTGAAATAATAGCAAAGAAAATGGCTTCATCAACTGCACAGTTGTAGGCTGCTTAATGAGACAAGAATTGAGAATTGCAGTTTTCCTTTGAAGCAGTTCACAACTGTCAATCCCTCCTAGGACACTGTGCTTCTCATATATTGGTTTACAGTGCTAGCTGGAGATTTTCATATAAAGGATCTCTGACTGCAGAGGAACAGTGAGCATCATGATCTTAGCAATTACAAATGGATCTCAATGCTTTTAAATGAATATTCCCTTTTAAAATGTCGGATTTTTTAGGCAACTGGAACAATAATGGAATTAGTGAAATCTGATCAAGGGCAAAATCTAATTCTCTCTAATCTAATGACAATAAGCAGAAAACTACAGAAAGGCTTTGTAGAATTATTTTCTAAGGTAACACTTGGTGACCATTTAGTATACTAGCCTAGTAAGTGGAATAAAATGCAATCACTATCATCTTTAATATGAGACAGCAGAAGTCTAAGTCAACACACTGAATTAATGACACTGACAAATAAAGATATAAAAATAACATTTATATTGAACATTTTATGTTTATAACTATTATTGAAGCAAGACAATGTTCCTTTTCTTTGATTACATGATCATGATTAAAAAAAGTTGTTGGCGTTTTATTTAATTTTTTTCAGACAGCAATTACTATTACAGTCCACTTGAAATCAATTCTCAAGGGATATTATGAAAATTTGATTAAACAAAAATTGGTTTGCAATGCAAAATTTTTTTATTCTGGCCTAATCATATTAATTAGCAGCTTATGACACAGGAGAAAAATCCGTAATCAAAGCAAAAAGGATGCTGTTTCAAACATTCCACAAAGAAAGAAGAAAGAGTCAAACCTGCTGCAAAACAATGAAATGTTCTGACTAATGGAATAATGGGTGATGGAACAGGTAGAAATCTGAAAATGCGACAGAAAAGCAGACCTCTTCTTAGAACTAGATGCAGAGTTTGTGCTGACTCCAGGAGGCATGTCGCTATAAAAAGAGTCGGCCTCTCCCGGCTTTTTTACATAATCTCCCTGGGGTATTTGTCTAAAGTGTAATAAACATTGTAGAGTCAGAAAACATGACAGGAACTAGAACACACACAAACATGCATGAACATTAGTTTAAAAGAAAGAGGTAAGGATAGCAATCCTTGAGAAAACCTGTTAACCACACACAATAAGGCTATTAATAAATAATTCAACCATCTGAGAGAAAACTCCCACATGCTTCTGTTATGTGCAGAAAAGTGGATTATGTGGTTTTGGAAAGGGAAAACAAGGAACATTTCACTGGTAAACTCTGATCACAATTTTCAAGGTGAACAGTTCGTGATTCTTGAGACACTGGATAACCAGTCCAGACATTTCAAAGAGCCCATCATGCTGGTTGCAAAAAGCACCCTCAGGTGCAGCACCAGTACTGAGCTTGAACTGAATACATGCCTGCATCAAAGAGGAGTTCAGGAAAAGTGAATGCTTTTTTCCTTCTGAGGCAGATGCTTTCCACTTAACTGCTGTGATCATTATTGAATTCAAGAATAGCAACCTGTTGGGTTATTTAAACCTCGAGAGGATAAAAATCTCCAGTTTTTAAACTGATTTCTTGTGTAAGGGAGCTAACACCAGTGTCAGAGATTCTCAGCTACTCCTGATTACCACAGTCGTAGACTCAATCTGCCAAGACACATGAAAGTAATGCCACAGTTTATCCTTTTCCAGAACTAGAAGCTCAGTTATGTTGCATAGAAGTATCTGTGCATTAGAATGTTCTAATCAAGTTATGCAAAGTTTTTGCAGATGGTGAATTCATCACCAGCAGAAAAAACCTGCCATGCAAATATTCCAGCTATAGTTCCACCAGGTTTAAAAATCCTCCCAAGTACAAGTAGTTACTGTGACAGTTGACTATTTCATAGTATCAGCATCAGTATTTATTCAGCCCGCACTTTCCAAGGTGTTTTTGCTTCAGTCTGCCCCTATTAAGATGCACATTTATCCGGCTAATTCACATTCAGATTGTGTCCAACTACAGACCTGAACTGGGACCTCTTCATTCCATATCTGAATTTCTGATGCTTCTGAAGTATGTGAAGTATATAACTACATGGCATATAAATCACTAGTGCAATGCAGTACTTCCACACGCCACCATCTAACACCTCCCAAGATCCAGTTCTTGTCCCATTCCTTGGCTGGCACATGGGTGTGTTCACAGTTGGCTCAGTGTAGGCAGCTCTGCTCCTCAGGGTTCCTCCAGCAAACTGCTCTGTTGCTACTCCATCAGAAATAACTTATCCCATGTAGCTGTGCCCTTTAAAGCCACACTATCCCAGCTGGCAGAATTCTTGCTAATTGGTTCTTCTTACCACTTTCTGTTTACTTGTTTCAGTTGCTTATTAGTACCAAGTATCATCCTTATGTCATGCTCAAAAATATTACAATGGCTTGTTTTCCTTGTTATTGAAGGAGTAATCTTTTTTTTTTTTTAAAGGGTCAGTCTGGACAATCTGGTGGATATCTGTTTTTCCATTTATGGAGCACTCCTTGTACTTATACAAAATTATTCTATTTAGAACACAGCCTACAGAATTTCATTTTAAGCATGAAGGAGATTCAGTATACAAATATCTCCATCATCTTTAAAATGATGGAGTCCTCCATTATCTTCAGAAGCCTCAGCTTATGCTGGTTTCTACTCTGCCTGTGCTCTCAGACACAGCTGCACACTGGCTGCACACTCACAGCTCTCTGGCCATAAACAGATTTCTGAACATGAAGATATCTGAAGAAGTTAAATTCTCTAATATTCCAATGAAAACATACATGGGGTGGACTCTGTCTGTTTCGGGATTTTGTCTGCTCTGTCCTCAGCCAATACTGAAACATCCACAGTAGAATGACTTGATGGCCCTGCGGGTCTCTATAGATACATCACTTTCCACTAAGCAGCACCAAACCCTTAAATTCTGCCTTCCTTGTGCTGGGTGGCATTTCCTACCCACCAACCCCTGTATAAGGCTTGACTTCAATAGCATTGCCTTCTTCCTGTTTCTGTACCTGTGGCCTATCTGACCCTGTAGCACACAACCAGCCCTTGACAGTGCTTTTCCACTTTTTACAAGTATTTTGAGCCTGGCAGAGAAAGCGCTACACAAGGGGAAATGGAGAACAAGCACAACGGGTAGCAGCAACAAACAAAGCAGCAGCTTGGACCAGAAGGCAACGATACAGGCAGAAAACAGGGGAATTTGAGAAATCCTCTTATCTGTGGGGGACTGGGAGAGGAAGGAGCCAACTCCTTCCCACAAGACCCATCTGCCAGGCAGATGCCTGACCAAAGGGAGGTGGTCTTCCAGGAGCCAAACATAAGTCGCTAGGGAAACATGGTTTTTTTGGCCACAAGCTTTAAATGGTGATAGCTCAGCCCTGTGCTGAAGCCAGTACCGTGCTTTAGCTACGAATCAATCAAACAGGGTGACAGGAAAGAATGGGATCTTCATCCACACAGCAATTTAACGGCATCATATTTTTAACTGCAAAGAAGCTCCAGGAATTAATTTGTCTCAAAAGGCTCCCGAACATCATGTTAATATTAATTATTCAGTTCTTAGCCTCCCAAGAACACTTTCATCTCTAATAGCCAATTTTCAGTCTCTCTTATTGGAAATATTCTCCTGTTTTCCTAAATAAAATAGTCTATTGCAGAAGTATAAAAAGCATTATTTTTGCTACTGAGTCCAGTGAAACCAGGATTTCAAGCAATGCATTTATAGAATGCTGATTTCATATATTATTTAAAATATAATAACCCATCACAGTATTTTCTTCATAGCATGTAAATGAGAGAGAGAGAAGAAAAGCTATTTTCAGAGACTTCTAAGACACATTCCATTGCTTTTATCACATACCTCTGTCTTCTGTAGTTTCTTTCCATACAAACAGAAGAGAAAGGAAGAAGAATGAGTTTTTAGTATGTAGGTACACATGATCAGTAAGACCAAAAAAATGTAAAAAGAAAAGCACTGTATACAGAATGAATTTTTTGCTCAAAATATTTCTACAAAATCACTTCTGAAATAAGCATATTTACAAATATACTAAATCAGAATAAACAAGAAAAATATACTTATGTTGATGGCTAAAGACAGTGCTGAGTGTAACGTGCAGTTCATTATGGGTTTAAGCCTATTCACTGTGAAGCTGCTAGTGAAAGATGCACTCTTGTCCTGAACCTCCACAAACTAATCCCACTGGCTCGACATGATCTCAAAATGAGCCCTTAACTTTCAGAGTTTTACACTACATGCCAGAAGCTGAGGGTGATATACCAAGACAGTATAGCCTACTTTTCTACTAACCTAATCTTCATGGGTTTTTTTCCAAATGCTTCTTTCCTTACCTATTTCTGAGCTGCCCTTAGCCTACCTCAGTCTAGCAAACCTGCAAACCAGCAGTGCCTCTTTGTTATGCCAAACCACTGGGGCTGTGCCACAGCACTGCCTGCAGCTGAGCCTGCCCTGCCCTCCCAGCACACCAAGGACCTGAGGACAAATGACTTCCAGATACAGTCTCACCCAAACACACATGATAAAGTCAGTACCTTGAATCTTTTTTTACTTCAAGCAAAAAACATAAATCCCTCTGTTTTTATAAGAAATTCACAAAAAAAGTAAAACTGAAAAAGACCAGTCAGGCTAATATAATCCATTTTGCCTCTCAGTGAGCACTGACAGCTCTACACTAGGAGAGAACTTGAGCCTTATTTGCAAATTGCAGTTCTTTCCTACCAAAAAAATGCGCCTGAATTAATTTCAGGTTAAGCCCACTAAATATAATAATCTATTTAAGGAAGCCTGTGGTTAAATGCTTTGCTGACTGACTGAAGGCTAATCTTGCTATATTAACTTCATCATGAGGAAACATTTATAATTGAATCAGATCATATTCTTGTATTTCCTTTGTCACATACAGTAAAATCATAATCTGATTGTCTAAAAAAAAAAGAAATTACTAAATGATAAATAAAATTCAAATTTTGATCAAGCTCTCTAAAACCACATACAAATGTAAGAATTGCTTGAAAAATGTTAATACAATAAAAATGTTACTGATTTTTTTAGATTTTTTGAATTTTTCTTTTCATAACATAAGCAGCTATCAGATGAAATACACATATTTTTAAACTGTATTATGAAGAACAAAATTTACTTACTTGTAACCCCAACCAGTTATTCCTAAAACGAGAGCCAACACTAAAATGGTGCCAGCAATAGCCCCTATTATTATATTTGTGCTAACCACACCTGAAAACACAAGAAAGAGGAAAAATATACATGGTTTTAGGAGAAAAATACACAAAACCAGTAAATGCACCACCTTTCAAAAACCAGCTTGAACAACTTTCACTAGGCTGATTAATTGTAACCAGTGATACACTCTTGAAGCATGGTATGGACATAAAAGGATCACTTGTAAATCTAGCTTTGACCTCTGTGTCTGTTTCCCTTACCTGAACACTTGTCACATGAGAAGCCTGTGCCAGGTGTACCAATACAATATTATCAATATTAAACTACTGTAGATTACATCCTTACAACCTGCCCTAGCAGATACATGCTTACCCTGGAATAAAAGTGACTGCTTGTTTGGTTCTGCTCAAATCCCTTCCACAGCTGAATAAATTAATCAAACAAGACATTCTGGAAGATGTCCCCCCACAAGGATTTCTAGTGACAAACACTTACAAGCTCATTTTTCCACAATGTATCTTTCTTTTGTATGCAAGACTAAAGCTGAATAAAAACTTTCACTCAAAAAATGTAAAAGTCAAGCATTACCTTATGGAATGTCCCAGTGACTTTGTGCTTGTCCTAATCTACCAATGTGCCTAACAAGGCCACTCAGATGATCAGAACAAGCAAGGTGGAACCAGACCCACTGATAGATACCAGTTCCCACAGGTGCCCTGTCTGAGGCTTCATTTACAGACACTGAGTGCTTCTGCTGTGGGGGGAAGAGAAGGGAATGGGGCTCCTGATGCTGCAGCATGTTGTGTACTAACTGAAAGAGTAGGAGACCTAGTTTTGCTTAATGAACTTTCCTCAAATCCAAGATTTTTCAGTTGTTGGTAAAAATTATAACAACATACCTTTATTGATGGAATCTTTATCAAAAAATGGATCATCTTTGATGTGAGAACTGCAGTCATCTCCTCCCCAGAATCGGTCACAGACACACTTTATTTCATTGCTACAAACCTACAGTTGAAAGTATATCTCAGAAAAAAATCAGATCATTAATCCATTCCTGTAATTAATACCTAAAGTATAGGTACAGTGATAAAGCCAGAATTTTGACTGCTCACAAAAATTCACAAAATATTTATTTAAATTTATATCTTAGACATAAATTAATTAAATGTGCTATCATATTTTATATAAATATATTTAATGTTTATTCAGTACATATTTTAATGTAATCTATACTTAGTAGAGCCATTTATAATTACTTTGGGAGACTGACCTTAATGACTTCTTTTAAAAAAAATATGATGAAGTGTGAGATTTCAGATAAAAAAGGAAGTTTTAATGCAGTGTACAGGACAAAAGATATTATGAGAGAACAACTCCTTTGATCTCAGCTCAGTCACAGGGCCCTGGACATTGTGTCAAACCGTGTGAGGGACAAGAGGACTCGCCATGGTCACAGCAAAGCCATAGACTGCACACTGAGCAGAGAAACTGCCACTAGCCAAGAGCCAGCTCACTGCTTTCTTTTCCAGAGTAAACAAACTCTCAGCCCACAAAGTCCAACATAATCAACAACTTTATAAATCTTCTTGGCTGTTATGCAATAAAGAGGGAATTTAAAAGAGCAGATCTCTGGAAGAGCAGAGACCCAAGTTTCTCAGTTCATAAACTCTTTGTATTTATTCTCTAGCACATTGCCTGAGGAAATATCAATCAAGTTAGCAAAAGTGATAGCAAAAACATTGATTGATAAAACTTCTGTAAAACTTATACATACTAACTATGACTCATTGTTTAAGATGCCATGACTGGAATGCATTATATTTACTTATGTGCCTCCTTCCCTTTTCCTTTTCGAAAACTTCTCCAATTTTATGACTTCTAGAGTCATGCTGCTGGCATCCTGAAAGGTCTAGCTAGTAGACTACCCAAGGCCAGGTACTCAGCAAAAGCAGTAAAAAGCACTAGAGAGTGCAAGAACCTACACCATGTCCTGAACAAATCTGGCTGTCTGTAGTGCCTGGGCAGGTGCTGAAGTTGAAGGCCTCGGCGGGGAGGCAGCGGTGATCGAGGCACACCATGTCCGGCCCGCACGGCGTCCCGTTCTCCACATAGCCCAGGTCTGTGTCCTCGTCGAGCTTCACGTGGCCACCGCTGCAAGACAACCAAGAGAACCCTGGAGACTTGTGCTGGGATTAGATGGGGCTGCTTGAGAAATTGAGCCCAGGGCTGCTGCTTTTATTTCTGTGTTACACAATGCCCAGGACTGGGGAAGATTAAGCACTGGCTTAGTAATCTCATGGGGCCTGACATGAAACAAACCAAAACCGCGTATCTACGTCAAACAAATGTAATCATGAAAACAAAGACCATTTTTCCTGTGAAACAGCTAGAGTTAGATAAAATGTTTACTTGTTTAGGACTTCATTTCATCTTACAGTTGTGTGAAGCTATGAACACATACCACATCATAATTAGAATTCAGCTAAAATATAGCAATGAATTAGGCCACCAGTTAACTCTGGCACTGCAGGCATATGTCTAAGTATTTTGGGTACATGAAGTACTCTGCAAATATTAAAGAATATAAAATCACAGGGCCTGAGAAGAGCACTACATCTCTACAGGCAAAATTAACTACTGCACAGAGGAGACTGCAAAACATCTGCACTCCCCACAGGCAGTTAATTTTCTGAAGCTTAACAAAGGTTGAACTGAAATAATGGTTATGTGTTAATAGGAAAAAAATTAATGGAAGTAGGTTTTCTCCACTTAGGAATGAGAAAACTGCTTTTCCATGCAAGATGGATATTGATTGTTCTGTTTTCAGGATTTCCAATTACCTGCAATTGTAGACTTTTCCATAGTGCAAGACTGATGTTGTAATTTCACCATCAAGTTCCCCAAGTCTGGGCACACTGGATATATTGGAGCACAGAAGATATCCACAAAGCACATCCCTGCATTGAAAGAATAAACAGATACTCATAAAAAATAAAATTCAATGAAAATGGATAATCAAAAATATTTCTTCACTTGCTTGGCAATCTATTCGTTTTTCCTTGCTTTTCTCCCACTGAGAATAACTCCCATAAATAATGCTGTTTCCCAAGAAAATTATTCTCCTTGGAAGTTAGATTTGGAAAACTCTGGTTTTATAATGCATTATCAAAAATGCCCTGAGTAATAACAAGCAGGGAGCTGTCAAGAACAAACCACATCAGATTGATTTAATGATCTATTAAGATACAGTAACTGGTCTATAGAGGAGCAACAGTAGATACTGGTTTTAAATACACTCTCATAGGACATATATGTAAGGGAACTATCAACACCAAGTTTAATTCAGCTGCTGAAGGGACTTCACTATTCTTGTGTGGAGACATTTGCACTGACAGAATAGTAGGCTCTGACATCTCCCATACTATTGAATATTTTTTACTTGTGAATTTGTAATGGAACAGAAGTCAGGTTACCAAATCTGCATAAAAAAAGTGGGAAAGGGCATTAGTTCACCTGTGGGCAGAACTAGAAATCAAATGTCATTGACAGAATGAAGAAATCTCCAAAACAGTTTAATAAGGACTGGCGAAAGGTTCAGAAATAGGCAGAAATAATCAACTGCATATATACAGAATGAGAAAAAAATGGTTTAGGCAGCAACTTGCAGGAATATACTTGGAAAGGTACAATATCATGAAAAGTGAACACAATTTAGTAATGCAATGGCACAGTATAAAAAGTGAACACCACACCAAGACATGAAACTGTAGGCTGCTCTCCTCTGCACTGCTAAGCCTCACCGAGAGTTCTAGGACCACTTTTGGTCCAAGCTCAGATGGTGCTTGCTTGTCAGAGATCACCTCTTCTCAACACCCTGCTCCCTTCCAGGATTTCTTGCACAAAGGTCTGCAGAAGGTGGCCAGAAGTCTGATCCATAGAGAAGCTTTCTGAGTCTCTTCACGCCAGCTAAAGAACTGGATCAGAAGTAAGAAACCTCATACTAGTAGCTTTCTAAATGGATCAACTTACTGTTTATTGCACTGTATCCAAGAGTCCTTGTCTCGTCCGCAGTTTCCTTTCTCAGTCCCCTCAATATTCAGCTTCTCATAGCAGTACCTGTCAGCAGCCGTCACTTCTATAAACAGAAACAGATCTCTTCTAAGATGAAGATGACTTTGAAAAGCCATGTCATGGGAAATGGTGATACACAGTCAAAGCAAGCAGAGCTTCCCAATTTGTAAACTGAAGCACCATGATCTGCAGGTGGCCCATGAAACTCTTCACAGTGTTCTTCTCAGTTAAAAGCTTTATGACAACACCACAGGACTGTTTTTAAATTTTCTTCACATTGATGATGGTTTATTGGTCAAAAATGTCCAGAAGCCATTTGGGTGGCAACATGAATATAGGCTCCCTAGGTGGTTATTAATGAGAACTAAAGTTTAAGACTTCAGAACAAACACCAGTAGTTAACCAACACTAGAGAATGAGCTGGAAAAGAGGATGGAAAGACAAAATGAGGGGGAAGAAGGGGAGAGTCATACAGTTCTAGACATTTTCAGTGGTTCTCAGTATGTATCTTCCGTAATTTTTCTTAGCTAAGATAGTCTTTTAAGCCACATGTCTTACAACCAACTTAAAAACAGTAACATTCACTTACTTTCACCCCAGATATATTTACATTGTCGGTCCCTGGTTTTACATCTTCCTCCAAAGCAAATACCCTAGAAAGAAAGAAAAAAATACAGAAAAGATTTCAAATTACTTGATTTTCCAAAATATGTATTTCTTTAATATAAAGATTCATCACACACATTATATTGAGCCAACTAATATGTGTTTCCATCTTCTTTTCATTCAAAATATGACTAGCACTTAAAACTCATGAATGTTAGCAGAACTGTCCAAGGTGACTTCCAAAGATATTAAAAAAAAATCTATAAAAAACAATCTTTAACAGCAGAAAGAATGTAAAACAAACTGAAGTCCTAATTACCTGTCTGTTATCACATGAATATCCATCCATTTTATGGATATTAGGAGAACACTACAGAAAGAGAAGATAAGTAATAGATCAGAAAAGCATGAAAGCAAAGTATACAACAAAAGTCATATGAAGAATTATTTCAGTATCATGCTGGTTTTTTCAGCATCAATAGATTTAACACTATTTTTATACACCTTACTATACAAAACAGTAACATTCATAGTGATTTCAAGACTACAAGTGGGGGTTTTTGTCTCATGAATCGAAGACACAAAAATCACCTGGCTGGAATTTCCTGTGCAGTTCTCTGCAATATCACAATCATTCACTGCTTCTCGACACAAAACTCCTTTAGGTTCAAACTGGAAAAAACAGCACAAAAAATTAGTGTCTTGGTTTCTCCATATCTCACCTTAAATGCAATACTTCCTTACAGTTTTATCTAAAATAAAAAACAGGAAACAGTCATGTGCTGACTGAAGTGGGAAGTCTTTCCTTTCCCTGGTGTGTATGCTGCACCACTCAAGCAATTCACTGGTGCAAGTGGTACCACTCTCACAGGCACCCCGTCCCAAGGGCATCGATTGTGAGGCCGAGCAGGAGAAGTCTCTCCCAGGACACAGGACCCTTGGGGGTTACCAAACCAATACTGCAGTGGCTGGCAGCATTATCCCACCAGGTCACTGTGCCTTTTTATGACTATTTTACTATTCTTTACAAAATAGAAGCAGTGATCCTGATCTTCTCTCTAGGGATGAATAACACTGCAGAGCTGTACGTATAAACACTTTGGCTATTTTAATCCCCCATTGTTGCTGCAGAACAGGAACTATTAATAAATGTACTGAATTCTGTACAGCGTGACACCATTTTCTAAGGGACTGGATATTTAACAATGGAAAGTGTACCAGTGACCTAATATAGATATTTTGGCTAAAGAATTCTGAGCTCAGTCTCAAGACCTAGAAAAGCATGAAGACATCTCCTTTGAGGCAACTGTTAGTGTTTCTGGTCATGGACGTACTACAGACTCCTTATTTTCCCTTTAAGTTTCCTTAAGACTATGATACCCAGTTCATTTTGCAGCCCTGTGATTTTTTTCTTTTGGATCTGCATGCACATACATTTTGGGGGGGGACAACTGCTAACTCTACAGCTGGTGTGAACGGGCACACATCAGTGGAAGAGCTAGACTACGGTACTTTCTCAGCCTTCAGCTTCATTTTTCTACCAGTCTCTGGAAAAATGCAGACAGACATGAACATTGTCAGAGACAGTACAGGATTCTGGATGTATGATCACCATGTATTGCTTGCAGTCCCTCCTTCACTCCTGCTTTCAGGCACAGACATTTTGTATTGCAGGGGAAAGTAACCCCAAGTTTGGGAACTGCTATATACAGTTTTTTGAGTTGTCCTGATTAACACCTCCTAGGGATATATGTTCTGTAAAATTCTACTTTTCTGTTCATTCACTCATCCTTGCCACTCTGTAAGCAGCTAAACCCTTTTCTCATTTGCAAGAAAACAAGATAGGTATACAAAAGCTTAGTTTTGTTCTGGTAGTCTTTAATATGGTGCCTGTATGGCTTGGATTCTTAAACAAAATTCACCCACACTGCCAATCTGCTGATTTTTTTTATTATTATTACATTTAAAAAAGAAATGTGCTTAGGGAAATGTGATCTGTTCCAGCATAATCTGTGCTTTTTCTTTTTTTAACATTAGGATGAGCACAAAAGCAAACATGTGGTCCATAGTTGTTATTAGTGATCTTCCTAAGGAAATAAAACCCTCAAATGTGCACAGACAAAGATAAAAATATCACACATAGTACACCACAGTTTTAATTACATTAATAATAATTATCTTAATTACTAAATGAGCACAAACAACTATTTGAAATCATATTTAGCAGGGCTCCCTTACAGCCACAATCTGGTGAAATCTCCTTTTACTATTTACTGATGTATCAAGAATACCTTGCAGTTTACACAGGGCTTGGTTCCCTTTACTCAATGGGATTTCAGTCAGTCCAAACATAAGGAGACCCAGGCAGACCACACTGAAACTGAAGTCAGGTGTCTTTTAGATGAACCCTTCTGAGTAGTTCTGCTGGCTGAATTTTTGGGTTTTTTACTATATCCTTCTCTCAGACACTCTGTGGTATGATCTTCCCATTCAGTCTCATGGGGCAAATCTGAACCCCATGCACAGCGAGCGGCACATGGATAAGGATATACATGTTCACAGAACGACAGGATTACAGAATGGCTGGGGTTGGGAGGGACCTTAAAGATCATCTAGCTCCAACACCACTGCCATGGGTAGGAACACCTTCCACTGGATCAGGTTGCTCAAAGCACCATCCAACCCGGCCTTGATCACTTCCAGGGGTGGGGCATCAACAGCATCTGTGGACAACTTGTTCCAGTGCCTCACCACTCTCATAGTGAAAAAGCAAGGACATCTAATGAAACCTTTATGGTTAATTCATCTAATATTTAAACAGGATATCTAATGAGATCTCATAGAACTTCAACCTGATTCAAACTTGTCTGAAACTGGAAGGATTTAATTTACCTCTGCATTTGATGACAGTCTCTGCCTCAAAAAGCCAAGCCTAAACTACACACTATAGCCCCAGAAAAATCAGATTTCAGCAGGTTTTAAATGGTAAGCTTTCAGAAGAGTGATCACAAGGTCTGCAAGGGAAAAACACGTGTTGTAGTGCCTGCAGCCACCTGGATGCATTCCCAGCAGGATGCTGCAGTGAAGGTCGCTGCTGCCCTTACCCGGCACTTCCGACAGCAGAGCCCGTTGCTGCACTGGGAGCCCGTGGTCAGGGTGCAGGTATTGCAGCACTCTCCTCCTTCACTGGCACACTCCTGAGGAACACACAGAGAACAGAACACATCGGAAAAGCACATGAACCCCAAGCTCTTATTATTTCTCATCTTAGCACACTACGTGAATGGATTTTTATTCAGGCTTTTAGGCACCTGGAGGCAGAAAAAGGCATGTACTTGTGGGGCATGAAACTGCTGCTTCCTGTGCAAGACAGAAAATAATTTTTCTAACTTCATATTCTCAATCATTAAATACTAACATTTTAGCACTGACTAGTGTTTCCACCTAGTAAAATGCTTTCTTTAATGTCTTTGAAGGTCTGATTCTGCATAGGCAGCTATTACTAGGAATCTCTGGGCACACCGCCTTCACCCTGCTTGTCTTCCTGTGCTTAGTGTTAACATCAGCAACGGGCAGCACCAACCGCTGGACAAATCTAGATGCTAATTTAAAGTACATTGCACTTACTGCTATTGTTCCACAGTCACATTCTTCTCCATCTTCCACAAAGCCATTGCCACATTCTGGAGGATCCAGAAGCTGCATGGAAATTCAGAAATCAAAGGGTATGTCTCTCCCAAGGGAATCATTGTCATATTTACTCTGTGCAACATGGTTTTTAAGCTAGCACTCCAAATGCATTAACTGAAAAACAGTACCCATGACTCAGGGAGACACAGACTGAAACACAACTGAAGCGTACAGGGAATGAACACTGCTGCAAATTAATTCAGCAATGCTGTCAAGTTACATGGTATCTTCTGTGCATAGGTGTTAACTTTACAGTAAACTCAGTTTTTGAGCAGAAGTTACAATGAAAAACAACAGGTGTGGCAATAAAGGAAAAAATTTAAAAGATATGACTATTTCATTATTATCTTCACAGTGGTTGCAGTTGATGTATTTCTGGAGTTCAAGTGATGAGGACTGAAAGGTTAACGCCTGCACTATTCAGAATGACTAGCCATAAAAAGTTGTCCCTTTATGCAGCTCAGAAATGCTTGGGAAGGTGAGATGCTGAGTTCCTTTGTCACTTTTGTTGCAGTTGAATTTTTCTTTCCCTTTTCCTCTACCACGGCTGGGAACTTTCAGCAGTTTTCTCTAAGTATGTATCACAGGCAGATGTGCACAGGAAGTACTGCTGGTGGGGCTTCCTCCCTTTCCTTTCAGCCTTCCTGCTGGACTGTAACTTAAAATATCAAAATCTGTAGATTTGTATGCTATAACCTCTTCTAAGGGACATTTACATTGTGTTCTTTCCAGTTTCATTTTTTCTGTCTTCCTAAAATATTAAAGGCAGTTCTTCTAAAAGAAAATACCTTTTTTCCTTTGGACCTAAGAAAACATAAGAGTAGTTTTTATTACATAAATGAGAAAGCATTTAAGTGTGTCACCAGACTAAAATTCTGCAGATCATCCTCCGCATTCTCCAGTTAAACCAGGACCATTCCAAAAACCATTCTGCTCATGAGCCATCTGCACAAGTACAGCATTTGTGGTGCAGAGCATTTCTCTCCCGCTGCTGCCTTTCTGTCAGGAGCCCGCAGGATGGAGCATCACCCCACGTACTTCACTGTGCCACAAACCACAGCCTGGCACAGGCTGACATGCTATTATCAGATCCCCTATTGAAATGGAAATTTGACTGCAGCATGCAATGCATATGTAGAATTTAACATAAAATGTATGCAAGCTTATAGAATTATTAGAGTTGTTAAAACTGCTTGTTTCCTATGTATTTATCCAGACATCTTAATTTCTTCAATATCTCTCAGTGTGCTGCACAACAGAGACAAAGAGATAGCCGTAACAGAGCATCCTGTCTTAAAATATCAGGCCAATTTGCTGCAGTACATAGGGACAGCTAAATATGAAATTGAAGAAAAAAAACCAAACATTAAAGCAAATTGGATAACCTTTCCCTAAAGTCATGTCATTCTTCCATTCATTTGAAAAGAGCATATGTTCAGCCTGCTCCAGCAGCCATTGATGTAATTTTTGGGATTATAGCTGATCTAACAGTGGAGCACTGCCAAACACTGCACCTTGTCACATCAGCTTTCCTTTTCCTTATAATGCTTGAAAAGCTAAAGTAAGTTTGTGTCTCACCACCCTTGCTAGGAAACACATGTCTTTGACAGCTTTGTTAATTAGACAGACATCCATTGACAAAACCTTTAAACCAACCCAAACCACAATAGATAAAAGGGACTAAATCACCCTGGCTTCCACATCTAACTCACATTTCTGCCATCAAAAAAGAAACCCGTAAGTGCTGTCAAACTAAATTGAAGGGAGAGTAATTGGGGTTTTTTTTTCCCAGTGACAGAAGTGTAAATTAATATAATCACTAAAATAAAACCAAGTAAGACACATTACACTATATAAACAATACACTCCGCAAAGAAATAAATCTACCAGTATTTCCTTCCACCTTTAATGACACGGAAAAGAGCAAACTTCTAAAACTCAGGTACATTTTAAATAAGAAATTTTACATCTTATTCATGTATTACAGTGCTTTCTCTCCACTTTTAATAATATACTCTTTCATGAAAAGAGACCTTTAAGAGATAAGCAGGCTCAGCTTGTCCAGATTTCATGTTTTCTCTTCCCTTCTTTAATATTTATTGAAATTCTGTGGTTGTCAGAAGATGCACCTTTTCTCTGGTTCACCAGAAGGAACATGCATCACTCCTGAATTGACTTTCTTCTCTTTTACATCTGTGACTACCTCAGCTACCAGATAAGTCTTTTTTCCACACTGGACTGCCTTAGCTCTTGCTTGTTGAAAGACAGCCATTAAATACAGGTTAACATTAATTATATATAGAAGAGCCAAGACTATTATCCTGCTTGCTTTACATTTTAACACATGCTTCAGTAAATGGAGCAGGAATATATAAAAACACTGCTGCAACTCCTCCATTGCAGACCTGGCATCTTGGCTGGAGTTTCTTAGTCTTCCTTTGCATTTATCTCCCTTAAATGTCTGGCTGTAGGGCACTGCACCCACTGCAGAGGCTAAAGAAGCATCTTGGGACAGATGTGACATAAAAACAAATCCCATGTCAGCTTCCAGAGATTAGTACCAAAAGACATTGATTCAATGCAAATTAGAATTCAAGCTGTGCAAGAGTTTACCAAGACACTTGAAATCTCAGCAAATGCATTCAGTTGCAATATATAATACAATATTATAATATAATACGAAATTGTATTGTATTTACATGAGGGATGGTTCTTGATCAGAGGCTGTGGATACTCTACTAGATATGAAATCACTTTATTAAAAATTTATTTAAACATAATTTCTAAATTACCATGAACTAAAATAATCTACATACACCTATATGTTACTGGAATTGTTAGAACTTAGAAAGAACCAGAACTATCAAAACTACAGGTGTTTTTTTCCAGCATTATAATTTTCATTTTTCTTGGTTTCATCTAAAGTAGCAATAGAATAGAAATAATATTCAAATTTAATGTAATGCTTACTTTGGTTGGTTTATTGAAAAGGCAGGCTCCACCTCCATTATTTAAAAATTCATGATACTCTTCAATATCACACTCAGAGAACTTGCTTGGAAGATAGTACCTAACAGAATAAGGTAGGATTACTTTCTCTGATGTATTTTATATTGTATTTTCTTTTTTCAAAACAGGAGAAATATAATGTTATACTTTAGAAAAAGAATGAAAACATGCTGTTCAGAATCAGAGTGACTATCTGTTTGTAAGTATATCTAATTTGAAAATCATTTCAGTAAATAACAAGGAAATTTCAACAATGACATAGAGCTCATGGAAAGTGAGAGGTCTAGAACACTTAACTAAGTTTTTACATGCCAAACACCACAAATCTGACTACAGTGTGTAGTTCTCACAAGCGTGACTTGTTCCACTAACATACCTGATCTCAGAAATACATTTATTTCCTCCCACACAAACTGCAGGAGGCAAAGGCAGCTTATAGTTTATTTCTCTCTTAGAGGAAATGGTTCTCCTGACCCACAGAATTTTTACATAGTGGAGTTATGCCATTTTAAACATGCTTCTAACAAACACCACCTAACATTTCAGCTTCCCTCTGTCATGTGTCCCACTCAGCAAATTTCAACTGAGTACAGAGTGCTCCTGAAGCACAGTGCCCCAACTAAAAACAAGATGATGCAGGGGATCTCTGCATGGATCCTTCCCACAGGGAAATAACTTTTCCCAAGGCAACTGTAGTGATCTTTATATTCAGGTCCACAGTCATGAAAGTACTTACGCTTCAAGGAGATTTTGGAGTCTCAAGGGCTTTCCTCTATCAGCTCATCACTGGATATAAAAATATTAGCCAAAGTGCTATCCTGCATTGCTGGGAGGGATAGCTTCCAAAACAGAATTGTCCTTTTCCATGTGTAATGCTTATGAATTAGGTCTAAACACTACAGAGGCTGTGGATTTCATCAACATTCAGCAATAAGCTAGGTAAATACAAGGCTTTTTCATGTACCCAATTACTGGAAGGTTTGAACTTCAGATAAAGAATTTAAAGACCTTAATATGGAAATTCATAACTTCTATAAGAATCAAAAATGCTTCTTAGACAGGTTTTTAAACATACTAAAAATCAGAAAAATCAGACAAATCCAACCAAGTAGATTTTCACGTGTATCAGGGTGAAAAGGGCACACATTCACACTTTCAAAGAGGTTTGAATGAGATATACTTCTTTGTTCAAAATTCTTCTGACCACAAAGCTATAGTGAAAATTTGTAGATCCATTTGAAATTAATTAAAAACTGAGCCCTGTCTATATCTAAAACTAGACTACAATGTAATTCATACACACATGATAAAAGACAGCCCTGTAATAAAAAGCATTAGGGTCTGAATACACTTTAGAAAGCATCAAATTTCATCCAGCAGCAAAAATTTGCTGATTCACCATTCATTAGGTTAAAATCTCTCCAGTGTCACTACACATGGGTATGAACATACTCAGCCTCCAATAGGGGAAGCTTTTCTAACAATATCAGACAAACTGGGGGATAAAAAATGATAGAGAGAGATGAAAGATTCCAACAAAAACACTGAAAATGAGACATGCCTCAGTAATTAGATTATAGGATTTCAGAATTAGGGTGAGTCGTTGTTTGTTCCCACAACTCAATAGCAAGCTTGCATGAGAAAAGAAGTTCCATCTGCTTCTGCTTCTCTGCAATGACCTGGTTTGACTGTTGAGTCTTCTGCTTTCCAAGTTAAATCAGCATTCACCAAAAATCCTCACATATCCTTCTCATGAACTCACTTATTCTCACATTTCTTTGAAGGTGTCTTTGTATGGTATATAGCTAATATCTTACTTTCTGAAAAATGAATCATCAAAAATATTCTGCTTGAACCACAAAAGAGAAAACTTTTCACGCCTTTCCTTTATGTCACTGTATGAAGAACATGACTTTCCTCTAGTGAAATGTCTTACCCCATATCTCCCATTATGCATCCAGACCACATGTCCTCACACTTACACTCACCTGACAAAAAAAAAAAGATAAAATAAAAAGTTACATCTCGAGTCTTATGAGTCCAAAATAATACATTTCTTATAAAAAGCACACTATGCTCAATTCCATTTTATATTTACCACAAGTTGAAAAGAATAATTGGCTGGTTTATTGCACACCTTAATTCATCAGTGCACCCTGCCAAACTTTTTTAAAAACTCTACATGAAATCTGAGCTTTGAAAATATGTCCCGTTTTTCTTTCCTTCTCTTAAAGTAAAGTTAGAGGACACTAGTGTTAGCCTGCAGCACTTGCAAATCATGAGTCAGCTTTCTTGTTTTCTCCTATGTGATGATATTCATTTCCCAAATTTTCAGAGTTAAAAAAAGAGAATCATTTTAACTTTTCTATTTGTTTAGTTCTCTTCTTTGACTATGTCAATGTCATTAGGAAAACCTTCACTTGAAAAACCCCAAACAATAATTCAGACAAAAATAGCATGGAATGGTCAATGAACACAAGGTAGTAGTACAGCAGGATCTATCAGCTTCTTCCTCTGCTCTCCCTTCCTCCCTCCCCTGCCTGCTTCCCTTTCCAATGCAACTCTTTTCTGCCCTACCTTGCTCTGGTCTCAATCCTCCACTTTCAAAGTTGTGTCTCGCTTCAGTTTCAGTAGAAATGCTTTCCACTTACACATTCTGTAATCTGTCCTACTGTACACGTGAACATCAATTTATTGCTTCCATTTTAAAAGCACAATTAGAAAGGAAACAAAGCTCTGTCCAACAGTAGCATTCTCCTCTCTCCCCACCAAAACAGTGTCCTGCTACTCTCAGCCATAAAGAAAGGGAATCACCACTATTATAATTTTCACTTTTACCCTGCCCCTACAGCAGCTCAAAAATATATGGCTGGAAAATGAATACTGAACATGTCTGTAGGATAGAGCATCCGTCCTACACTTCTGAGTATTTTTAAAAATAGTATTACATAATCTGCAAAAAAACCCCTTTAAATGCAGATGTATCTCTGCATTATATATTGTCTTTACAATGCCTGAAAACAAAATCCAGTTCTACTACTCAATATAGTAATTAATCTTTTTTAAATGTAGGCCATATAAGCATGCTTGATCCAGTAAGAGCTCCAGTTCATTATCTAAATTGTTTCAAAACTGTATTTTTATTTTAATCATATCAAGCTGGCACTTCATAGGAATATGGAAGCAGGAAGAAGAGGTGCTTGTTGCAGGCAGAGAGGTGGAGATTATTGCATTACAGGTAAACAGGGGTAACTAAGTAGTTGAATACCAAGGTTACAGCAGAGAAATGGTAGCAGTAGAGTAGCAGATACTGGAGATCTGAGTAATCTACAAGAAGAAATCAATCAAGGAAAACAGATAAAAAGTTATATTGTCAAAACTGTTTTATATAAGAGTATTGAGGGGGCTCCTCATTATCCCCAGGTGTAATAATGTACATTTCCACCTTTGTGTCATAAGATGGCAGCCATTCAGTCTGTAGGTGGGACACCGGCCTCCCTGAAATGAATGGAAGTGGCAAGCACCTTTATGGTCTATTATGGATGAAATGGTGACACCAGTGCTGCCAGGAATTATGAGCAGGGGGGTACTAGAGCATTCAAAGAGAGAAAAATTAATATGTCAGTTCCTTCTCATGTTACTGCAAGATATAAAAATATTTCAACATTGTGAGAAACAGAAGGAAAAAGTACATATCAGAAAGACACTGATAAGATCTTCTGCCTTTTAAGATTCTTCTCTTGAGACAGTGAAAAAGCAAATAAACTTACCACTTAGAAGTTTTCTTCTGTCTGAGAAAATGCCAATGTTTTGGGCCAAGGTCTGTGCCAGGGTAACTGCCATTAAGTCTGGCTTTCCAAACTGAAAGAAACAAGCAAGGTAGGAAAAGTAAACCGTAACACACAGGTATCTCAGATTCAAGTGAAGCTTTTCTCATATCAAGGCAAAAAAATTTGCAAAATCAGATAGTGTGAGAATTCTTACTTCAGGTAGCTAGATGAAAACTAAACACTGGTTTATAGATAAGCTAAGTAAGAGAAAGTCTGTTTCTTTCTTGGCATTGTCACTGCAAATATGAATGACAGGATATTGCAGAATTTGCAGAAAAGTGTATTTGAATCTATACTGACTTTATTCACTCATCACTCTTCATTGAAGTATCCCTTCTATAGAGCTGCACTAAGATCCTGCATCAGCAAAAAAAAAAGGCAAAATATTCTGAGGAACATGTCTGCACTGATAGATTCCATGCAGATAAATTTCCACCACTTTTTGCTCATAGCAGTATCCCCACCTACCTCATTCACACCTCCGCCTTTAAGCAAGGAGCAGATTCCACCAGTATGGGCTACACCACTTCGACTGCTCTGAAATCGACTCCCCCTTTGACAAAAAGGAAAAGAAAAGGAAGTTTACCCTGCTCAGTCCATGAGTTTTGCACCTGCCTATTCCAGTATCTACCCTTCTGATCTCCAAACGAGAAGCTGGCATTTGCAAATGCTGGATGCCACCACTATGCTGCAAACTATGCAAAAACAAATGGGAAAAACAGATAACTACTCACAAACCTCACATGACAGAAAAGTTATCACATCTCCAGAAAAGTTATAGACATATATATCTTGCCTCCTCCTTTTCAGACTATCTAATATAAGAACAAGGGGACTATTTTGCCAAACCACCTGGATCTGCCCAGACTTTGGTTTCTTGACAATCTACTGCAGTGAGTACCTTCTGCTTGCACATGCTCCAGGCAGAATGCAGGAGAGGCCACCATGCTGCCAACACACAGGACTAGTGAAACAACACATGGCTAGTTGGGCAGTGCTGATGTAAAGATCAAGGGGAGATGCATTAGCAGAAGATGCGGAGGTAGGTGAAAACTCCCTGGAACTACAGCCAATCTCATCCAAGGAACGGATGTACTCCAAGCCTAAATCTAATCACCTCTTTGGGGCTGACCACATCAGCATGAATGATTCCCAGTTACTGGAGACAAAATATACTCTGCTCTACCTGAGAGCACTGATCCATCTGGAAAATTATTTTTCTCAAGTGAGAACAGAAAAACATCAAGAAGGCTCACAATGGGCTAACTGTGCTAAAGGTGGAAACTCATTTGTAACCACTGTACCTTCACACCAGCTACCCTCACCTCCCAACTTAGCTGTCTTTCACTCACAGACACAATTTCAGAAATTGCTATTTCTAAACAATCTATGAATGCAATACCACAAACACCATTGGTGGTGGTGCTATGGATAGCACTGGAATTAGCATTACAGCGGTACCCAGAGTCCCAGCCACAGGCCAAATCGGGCTCGCTTTTGTCCTTGTCAATCCACAGACATTCACAAGAACAAGACTTCCCCCCACAAAGGCTTCAGAATGTCACCAGAGAAGATACATGAAGGATATGAGAAAACTTGATTCCCATTTAAGAGATGAAGATGAGACATACAGAAACCACAATCTGCAAGCACCACTTGCAGACATTACCAGATTTCTTCAAGGCAGAAATCAGTGGCAGTAATTAAGTATGTGCAAAAATTCTGAGGGTGGTTACTGGGCTTGGGTATCCTGGAACCCCACTGAAGTCATGTGAAGTGAGGTGTTTAGGTTAAGTTTATTCTTATGGGCTCCTAAAATAGTCAGCAGGGAGAAAAAAGGACTCCAACAGAGATATTCATCTGGCATGTCTTGCATGGATCAAAAATCTCAGCCATGAACCTCTCGTGTATTTTTGTAGATATATTTTATTATATCAATCTTATTTCCAAAACAATTAAGATATTTAGAGAAAACAACATTCCTCTAAGTCTAGTATTCTTATAGCTCAAATGTCTTGGGAGAACAAATTGTTTTGAGGATCTGAAACACTTCAGTAATCCTGCAGCATGCAGGTCATTCAACAAAGTAAAGCAGGCCATAGTGCACTTAATCTGAAAGCCTCAATGGTTTCAAAACCAATGTTCTGCCTTTAAACAATCCATGTTCTCCTGCCAAAGAAGCCAATCTCTGAGGTGGAACCATGCATGACTCTTCAGATAGCCATGCTTGTGGAGTAGGTGACTGCACAGAGTAATAAAGGATTGCAGCGCATGCAGCAGGCTTAGTGTATTAAAACTGAAATGAGAGTCAAACCTCTAGTTGCACTGGCAGGCAATTTGTGCATTAATTTTTTCCCACCTCCCCATCCAAAACATTATTTTTTGAATTATTGTGGATTACACACACAACAGAAAGGAGATGCATCAGCCACTCGTGAGAAGCAACCCCCAAGGAAAGAAAAAACCCCAGTAATAAAACATCACACGAGGTTACGTACGAAAAAAGGTGAACTGCGTCACTTTTCTCTCTGATAAAATCCCTCCTATATTTCATAAACTCACGTAGAGTCACCAAGGGGTTTTCAGATATGGTGAACTTGTTATCAGTAGCCCAGGTTTCCATGGCAACCAATACTATCCTGGTGTTAAGTTGTTCTTTATATATCTAGTACATTAACAGAATGAACAAATATATTATGTCAAATAGAACAAAGGTGAGGTTTACCCTTTTTTGTAACAGCTTGCATTTTTACATAACTAAATATTTAGCTTATTTTAGCACACTTCCGGTTCTTGTAGGTGATTTTATCTCCCTTAAAACTAACAAACAAACATAAAAACAAAGTAAAACCAAAATTTTAGGCTTATTAGTTCAATCAGTTCTCTTAGCATTCAAAAAGATCCCTTGCAGGTCCTACACAGGCAGAGGTGCATAGAAGTAAGAAGGGATTTTTGAAAAATTACTACATTCCAAATAGTCCAAAGATTTGAAATCAATGGGTCTTTTATAACATCCAGCTCACCCAAAGACACACAAGGGCTCTCTTATGTGGAATAATGATCTATAAAACCATATTTTTCACTGTTATATATGTCTGCAGGAGTATTTCAACTCATGCTGGCTGAATCACAAAGAAAGGGTCATCCTTTCAATGTTGGGTTAACACTCCACACCAAATACTTTCAAGCATTATCTTCCTCTAGTAATACTTTTCTTTTTCTACTAATACTTTTCTGGGATGAGGTGCAAGAGCCAGCAGCTCAACAGATTTAGCATCATAAATATAATCCACATAGTCCACCTGTACGTCCCTATTCTAATTCATTTTCTCAAGTGCACTTTTTCCGGAGGAATTTTAATGCATTGGAATTTCAGATTGTATTTTGGGTTTGAAGTTGTCAAAACAGGGACCCTGTTCTAGAAATTGTCATATCTAGGGCGCTCTTTAAAACTCAGGCTCAAGGGACTGATCCAGCAGGATACTTAAATGTTTAAAGCCACAAAAAAAAAAAAAAAACCCTCTGATGCTTTATGTTAGACAAAGGTTTTATAGGTGACTGACTGTGGTTCTAGACGAAAATTTGTGATCTTCACATACATTATGATTGTTATACCATGAACTGACAACTCCTGCATCTATCGTCAGGAGAATCTTATGACTCATCTCACAAGTAAAAGAACATATAGTTGAGTGATACTTACTAAATCTGCCATGTTCACAACTGATTTAGCATAGCTGTTAGTATGGCCAACTGACAAGCGGTGCTTTTTACACTGTGAAACAAGCACAGAGCAGTAACGTGTACACATTTCAGAAAAACAAGGTCCATTTCCAAAACACCACAAAGTAAAATGCAACTAAATCAACAATAAAAACCCCTGTGCAAGGTTTTGCCTTCTGTGCTGAACGCAATGTTAATAAGCAATAGTAGAAAATTGCTCAGAAATGCACATTACTGATATACTTTACAAAAGCTGTTGTGAGGATCTATGAATTCCTCTTTAGAAAGTACCCTAGGATCTTTTCTGAGAAATGCTCTAAGAACAGGAACATTCTGTTACTTTCTTCATTATCTTTATTGTTGGCAATTTTAAAATTAATCACAAATGCCAAGGCAGAAATTAGCAACAAAAACTTTCATAGCTGAGACTCCTTTAGAGGTGTTATCCCAGAAGTGCCTGCATCCATGTTTTAATCTATCAGACTCCCTTTTTTTTCAATTTTCTCTCTTAACCTGTTTTCCGGTTTTCTTCTTGTATAATTTCACACTCCTATAATGCCACAGTAAGTGATTTAAATCACTTCAGCAATCAGACTCCAATGGCACCTTTACTGAAATTTGTAATGCAGTGTTATAAAAAAGGCACTGAAGACAGCTGTCCAGGTACTCCTACTTGCAGAAGAAAAACAGTTATGAATGAGCATCATGGGCATGAAAGTCACAGGTATCTCAGAAGACTTTAGGACAAAGTGTACAAGATTTTCAGAAATGTTTAACCATCTTGTGCCCCATGATGCTTGATCTTGGAACGAAAGTTGTCTGTATTTTCTGCAAGTTAGGATCTTCTAGTGGGCAAGAAGTTCCCCACAACTAGGGCATAAGAAAGGCATCCTTTCAAGCAGGAATGGCGGCGGGGGGGGGAACCACCAAATATAAGGAAGTTAAGCCCACATCAAGTGATATTTCCTTCTCACAGGAGGAAATTATTTGGCTTCTTTGTTCATGGACATTCTTGCAGTAGCTGTGATTAGACAAAATTAGGAAACATTGTCCTTGAAGAAAATCTGCCTCAACAGATAGAGTCCCAAGGGAAAAGTTGTGGCTTCAGGTCTTTAGGATCAAACACAATTACACTGATTTAGGGAATTCTTATCCAATATTATTAGTTTTAATCCAAGAATTTATTGCTATGTTCACCAAAGTGAGCTGGTGGAGGAGTACACTGTCCAAGGACAGTGGTACACTCCTTCTACACTTGCACACTCACATGTCTATTTTTGCCAAGTCAGGTATTGCTTGAGATAATTGCTGCACATTACAGAAAAAGAAGACAAAATTAATAGAAATACTTTGATTTTAAAGCCATAAGGGACCATAAAATCATCTAATGTCACCAGTCGGATGGGCACTACCAGGCTGAACTTTATCCAGTTACGTCAAGATCAAATCTTTTGTTTGTGCTTGAAGCTACCTTTGAACTCTGCAAGTCATGAAGAATTCACCATTTTCTTTGATTAGTTATTGATCATCTTTGCTGACATAAATCTGTGCCTTTTCCCACTGGAATGAGTCTGGGTTTTCTTCAATACACTAACTGCTATTATGTCTCTTCCCACTATGTTAAAAAGCCCACTGTATTCTCCCAAAGAAAGCTTAACAAAATAATTTTCTCTACGTTGATTGGGACATATCAAAAAAATCTCATCACTATTAATCTCCCCATTCTCAACAGCTGCTGTACAATTGAAATAACTGCACTATTGATTGCTGAGTGGCTGTAACTAAGACAAATGTTCAAGAAAGACAGAAAGAAAATCATCAGCTTAAGTCACACAAAAATAGGATTAAAAACATTAGTTACTTTATGATCCTTCTTTCTGATACTCAAGCCTAGCTGCATTTTTGGTGAAATTAACTTGCCAAAATGCAAAACCAACTTCATCAATGGTTAATGAGACCATAATCTCTTCTATTAAGGATATACTGAATTTATTCCGGCCTTATATTGTTCTTTATTGTTATTCTCTGCATAATTTAAGACAATTTGATGCTAATTATAATTGTAAGATGTTGAAATGTGTCAGTCTTACCATGAGATGATCATTTACAATCATCAACTCAATGTATTTTGTTTCCTCTTCTACTTTACGTGGAATCTGACGAACCTATGGAGAGAATGTATACAAAGAGAGTGTAACTAGCAACAAACATCTGCACTTAGTGGCTTCCCTGCTTTAATAAACAGGGAATGAAGCCTCTGTTTACAATATTTATTTTGAAACAAAATAAAGTGAGATAAACTAGCTACTTGTCATTATTGCTACATTAAAAAAGAGAGTCTTACTAATGGGAGTTTCTGATAAAACTATACTCAAAATGAAAAAATATTTTACCTACTTTTTCATTTGCAATGTCGCAGTATTTAAAAATTTCCTGACTCTACAGGTGGGCAATGTCCAAGAGAACCCATCAATGTTTAGCCTCCATTAGATACCTCTTTTTGTATTAGCTGTATCAATACAGAGATCTCATGCCAAACCAGCAGGAGCAGCAGGACTCCATCTGGACAAATTAACTCAGCAGACATGAAACAAACTTGATGGCGGCATATTCCTTATAAACAAGCATATTGGCACATACCTGCCTTTTCCTTCTTTTGTGTCTTGGCCTTACAACAAAATTCTGTGATGTAGTATTCATCTGCCAGAACTCTAAGCAGAAAACACAGATAAATACATTGAATATTTACAGAAATATAGCCCAGCAATTAGTGACCCTGATGCAACATGACAGTAGTATGGCATTCTTCAGCACTTCAAACTCAGCAACAACTCATTTTTTCAAGTTTCCAGCTAGAAGGGAGGCAAAGCTACAGATGCTTCCCAGTAACAGGGCTCTTATTAAAAACTCTACTAGTGATAATCTGGGTCTGTTGAAACAGATGATCTGTGGGTGTCACGCTTCAGAAAGCAAAGCAGATGTTCTATGCCAAAATTTCACCAATACTGGGCATGAAATATTATTAGCATAGTGTGCCTCCATGGAGTGAATCACATTTTCGGGAATTCAGCAGACATTCACAGAGCTCTTGCAATAGCTACCTAAATTAATAAGAAGAGCATGGAAGGCAGAATTAATGCTTTAAGACGATTATATTCACAAAGCAAAATATGTCAGAGTTGATAGAAACCTTATGAGATTTTGGCAATGCTCACTTACCAATACAATATTCCTCTCTGCTAATCCCACTGTGTCTTTAATTTGTTAAACCTCTAATCATAAGCATCGAGTAGTTTATTCTTTTGCCAAATCCTTTTCACCAAATCTATTACTAGTCACTCATGGAAAAGGACACAGTATAAACTAAGCAGAAGACAACAGTTGCCCTAACCCTTTCAAATGTCCAAGAAGTAATTTTCCATCTTTAATTTTAGATTCATAGTCCCTGCATTTCTTTTCCCTATAGAAGATAAACCTCTTTCCTTATCTTGTATAAATGTGTTTGCTATTCACATAACCCCAAGAAGATCTTTCTCTGAGACATGCAAATTAAACATTTGCAGTTTCTTAGTTTGTAATAATGTCTTTCTCCTTTTACTGCTTTCCCTCTTTAGTGCTTTCTGCAGCTTTGGACATTCTTTCAGTCTCCAGGAATTAAAAACTTCTTTCAGTGTTCCAGAGTGATGTTACCAGTTCTGCAGAGAAGTAAATAGTCCTATAGTGTTTATAGAGCACTCATACAGTGCTATAAGGTTTATGGAGCTGTGCAAACTAAGGGAATTCCAGTTCACATATCTGTGTACACAACTTCTGGTTGTGTTACAAATTCCTGACCAGTTCAGTTTTGCTGGTGAGACAGGAAGGTTTCTCACAACTTCACTTCCTGCTGTACATTAATTGTCTAATTTCTGCAGGTTCAATGAGGTTCAAAAATAGGATTAAAAACCATGCCGACAGGAATTTGACAGGGCTGCCATATCAGCAAAATCTTAAATCACAAAGCTGAGTTGCCCATCTGACAAGACATTGCCAGGCCTAAGTGATAATCTTAACCAGGAGTGGCAAATTACTAATACTACAAACCAGGAAGACAAAGCATGACTAACTGGTATTGTCTTGAGGAAATTGGGGACTATAGTGTCATTTTGGTAAGTGAGGTTTGCAGATATCTTTTCATGGAGCAACCTGGACAATCACAGGCTCGCTGCTTAAAAATATTTTCATGGTTACACCAATGCACTTGAGGACTTTCTTTAGAAAAAGGACCAAAAATAAATTAAATCACACCCAAAGCTCCCTATTTATTGCTTAAAGACCTGCGGACTCTTGAGTTTGCAATGATGAGAAAGTAAACCTTGAACACTTTTTTACAATGTTTTCGCTTATGCTTTATGTATGTTAATTAGTTTAGACTCTGTTCTAGTGCCACACAACTGGATCTCAACCTGTCATTTTTTGTTTTATAACATGGGTAATGAAACTGGTAAAAATAACACTTTTCAATCAATAAAATAATAATTTACAGTATGTATAGAGGGTCTCAGATAACTTCACCAGGAAATGTGGTTGTTT
Organism: Pomatostomus ruficeps; assembly: GCA_013400735.1. Taxonomy (NCBI): domain Eukaryota; kingdom Metazoa; phylum Chordata; class Aves; order Passeriformes; family Timaliidae; genus Pomatostomus; species Pomatostomus ruficeps. The sequence continues at coordinate 124,665 of VYZT01022227.1, forward strand.
TAGTGTTTTAGCCACAATCAGAAGTCAGTCATCTCTAGAGGGAAATGATGTAGCCATTACCATTAACACATTAACACACATTAATGCTGCCTTATAATTCACAAGATGGATAAATGCACCCAGGGTGCATTTCCAGCCAAGGGCCCTCAGGCAAGAGAACGTGACCAGGAAATGTGGATAGTTGAGAGAGCCTAGCAGATATTTTGATGGGAATATATTACCTTGAAAAAAATGTAATGAAGATTCACAAAATCACAAAATCATTTTGGTTGGAAAAGACTGCTAAAATCGAGTCCAACCATAAACCTAATACTGCCAAGTTCCACTAAACTACGTTCCTAAGTGTCATATCTACATATTTTTCACGTGACCTCAACAGAAAAGGACATCTGTTATGTATTATTTGAAAAACGGCACCTTTGATAATATACTGTTATCTAAGACCACGACAGGGCATTGTAGATCTCAAAAGAGATTGTGAGAAAATACAGTCTAGTAAATACAATGTCAAATGCTCTAAGCATGGCAAGTCAGCTGTCCAAGCTTTCCTTATTTAAAATCCTCATTATTCCTCAGACCACTGCAAAGTACAGTACAATAAATTCTTTTCTGCAACAGCCTGTGGGGTTTTCTTCATACCCAGGGAGCAAAAGAATGTATAAAGTACATTGCTATTGAACCGTGACATAACAGTGTGTGCTTTTACTATCACTGATAATGAGTAATCCCTGTTACTTGAATTTTTCCCTTTCTAACACCAATATTGAAGCTGGTGATCGATCCAGTTCATTCCTAATGCAGTGAAAATGCTCAGTGGAAATCTTACCTTACACACACACTCTTTTAAAGATAAGAGAAAAATCTTGGCTTCAAGGAAAATCTCCTGAGGCCAATCAACTTGATAAATTAAGAGTAGCAAGGAATATAAGAAATACTGATGACATACCCCAGCACAGTGCTTTTTACTGCTAATAATAATTTGGTGTAGTACTTTCAAAAAATCAATCACAACAATACTATTAGTAATTACTTGAAAATATTATTTAAAGAAAAAAAAGTCAAGTCAAGACAGCAGTCAGACCTCTCCAGACTGGCAGGGAAGAGGCACAACCAAGCAGAGATACTGGTGGAGCTCAGATCTTCTGGAGCTGCAACTATGCATGGAGGATGACTTACAGACAGAGATAAACTGAATAATCACAGATGAAGAAAAATGGTGTGATTCCTAATGAGGATATCATACATCTACTGTAATTTTCACTACAAACATCAGAAATACCTTTTCAAACAATTTTACAAAAACAAGTATGGGCATGTGGGAGAGTAGACTGTGAATTAAAGTTTATTTCTCCACACATGGGATCCTAAACATAAAGTGGTGGAAGATTAGCACCCTGTACCTTTTAGCCACATTACAAATACTTGTATAATTGAGAAGACTAGCACTCTGCAACTGAATTTCCTTTTTAACCTTTTCTTCAATCCTGTGATTCTAGTTCAATCTAAATGGCAACGTGTTCCATTATGTCACATGTTGGGCTTTGTACAGCAAAGCCAGCAACTATTTATTTGTTATCTATAGTAAAATCAAAACTGTACAAGCATATCTGAATTTTTGTGGGAAAACAAATAAACAAACAAAGAAACAAAACAAGACCATGAAGCCCTAGTCTGACAGTTTTTTGAAAATCACGAAGCTTTGGTGGAGGTGAAACTGGGGCATTTACCTGCAATTAATCCCTTTTTGTAATTTTAAGAGCAGAAAACAATTATAATCTAAAATTTTGAAAACATAAAATTTCATTATTAGGAAATCTTATAAAACAGCTTACAGATACCTAGTAAGTACCAGCACTAGCAGTCTCTTAGTTTAACAACCTGAGACAGAAGATTTATTTTAAATTCAGCATTGATTCCATTATTTCCAATCCTTTGAATTATATGTCCTCAAGAAAATGTGATAAAAGATACACTATTATTTGGCCTTATGTTCAATAAATCATTCTCATTACACTCCATCTCTGGAAGCACAGACAGTAGCCGCGGTACGTGTAAGGTGCAGGTACACAGGAAGTTTTGTGACACAGAAGTCAACGTCTTGCACTGCATGAGCCTTTTGTGCTCACGTCCCTCCATCCCAACAGTGCCTCCACCTTGCCTAGGCAATCATCATGACAGGGCAGGAGACACCAAGCTGGGACACTGTTTTGTTTAGATTCAGACAGATTCCTTCTTCAGAACTGAAATTAAGGCAACCCATTTGTAGCAACTTCCTTTTTTCTTCTTTTCTCATTAGCTCCCTGAATGATTCTACTTTGCTTAACAACTGGTAGACCTGCACAAACTCTGCTCCAGGGATGGACCCATCTACTTGAAGTATTCAGCATCATAAGATCTCAGATCCAAATGTTACCATAGGACCAACACTTTGTAACAAACATCTGTAACTCTCCTGAATAAATTAGTCTAGAGGTGGTTTCTACTAAAATCCCAGTGTCTATGAAGGACAGTTATGTTTATCTAGGATATGCATTGTAGAGCAGGAAAACACATCTGTAAAACTGGCAAATCCTTGACAGAATGGGGATATGCCATAAATACTGCAATTTTAGCTTCAATTAACAAGCCAACCTCCCAGATGAAACCCCATTTTTTTAAAAAACCTTTCTCCCTCCACACACAATATGGGCATTCATCACCACAGGCACTTGAAACCACTTCTGCCACCAAATTCATTTGCACTGAAATGCACGACCCTCATCACTGCCAGCACTGTGGAAGATGCTGATGGGACTGGAGATGAGAGTCACTGAACAGCAAGGACATCTGGCAACTTCTTGTCTCCTAGGTTTATGCTCACTCCATGATACTCACCCTGTATCTAAAACCAGGAAAAAGCCATGAAGGGTTATCAACCACCATCAATGTGGTATTTATTTTCATGATCTTTAGGCACTCAGTCCTTTCCTCTCTACAACTACTAGCACATAATCCAGCCCACAGACCACATGACTTGTTAAGAGAAACATGTATCACAATATGAAGGTCTAGAAGAGGTTTCATTCATTGGATTCAGGGTTTTTTTCATCACTTCAGGTTCTTTTCCCATGCTTTCGTTGTTTCAAAATTGGGTTTTTTCCAGTGTTTTTTTATTTAACTGGGAAAAAGAAGGTATATATAACAAAACAATATCCTATCAGATGATCTATCAAACACAATCAGTAAATTTGGCCTTAGACTAAAACACTCAATAAGTCATGAATATTAAAAAATCATACCAGATGGCATGTTGACTGAAGGAAATTCAAACAACTTGGATTTGTAAACAGAGTGGAAATGGAAGTCATCCTGAAATAGTAAACAATTGTCCATATTAAACCAGGAAAAATTAATCCATCTCATGAGCATAAAACAGACAATTCCAAAGGTTTTTGTTCCCCAACACATACACCAGTGAATATGCAAGCTGCAAGGCACCAGTACTCTACATTCTTCTTTTCCCAACTGCAGTGTGATGGCTAATGCCACAGATAATCATCTTTTATATCTGAGTGCATCAAACACAGTGGCTGAGCACACCTAGAGCTAGGCCTAAACTAGGCTCCCACAGCTGCTCAGGGAGAGCCAATGGGAGTCCCAGGAGCCACTGAACTGGAGTCAAGGATGAACCAGGAGGAGAGTGGTACAACAAACCCAGCGCAGGAAGGGCCAGGGAAGGGGACTAGGCACTCACAGCCTCCTGTTGCTGGCTCCCAGGGACTCTCACCTGGTGCTGCATTGCTCCACAGCCAAGTGCTACAGAGCACACGCACGCAGACACACCACTGCTTAACTTTTGGAGGTCTGCTTTTGTCTGTGAAGATGGAGTCTCGTATACAAGGTAAATTAATTGGGAATGACCGGGTGACCCTTTGGTCCCACAGCCTTCTGCCTACCCTGTACTCATGGATGACTGTATTCAACAAACACAGCAGGACTACTGCAAGTTCTACTTACATCTGAAGTGTAGTTTTCATCTGGCTCAATAAGGTAAGTATGATTTCCATCATAGAACATCCCACTGTCAAGAGTAGGAAATGTAAATACAGATTTAATAAACAAATATTAGTGCAACATGGAAGTAACTTCTTAAAGTTAATATACTTTAAAGATTTAAGTATTTGGAAAAGGATGAGTTAAACATGGTTTCAGGAACTGAATGCAATTCTGGATCAATCTTTTGTTTCTTCACTTCAGAAAGAAAGATTTTTTCCTGTGGTGAAGCAGACTCTTCTTTCTTTCACAAACCTTCTCTACAACACATATAAACACCACAAAATGGACTAATTTAGCCAACTGAAAATCCAGTTCAAAGCCCCCACACCCATGCAGGAGATATCTACCTGCAACAGATAAATAAGGGACCTGTCTTTAGGAACACACATATTTGGAACATATGCATAGCTTTCCCCAAATAAAAATGTTATTGACTTGAATTGAATTAAATTATCCTTAGGTTTTAATGAGTTTTTTTATTAACTCTTTCCTTAGCATTTCATTTGATACAAATATTCTGTGAGAGCAGAAAAACAAAGGTTATTTCTTACATCAATACATTCTGATCTTCAACCAAACCACAATATTTTTTAAATAATTTTGCCTTTACTGCAGTGACATACACACATGGTTGGGATTAGGCTGTATCATCATGTCCCTTTCAAAGGGCCACTACTAAGGTGTTTATGCTTGGCCCTAAATATGAGCTGTAAGTTCAAACTTAGCACATAGCACACAACAAAAACAGCATGAAAGTGAGATTATTTATTTACTTACATTACTGTTAAAAACACCCAAAACAAACAGGAGTTATAAGCAACAAAAGCGGATACTTTTTTTTTTTAAATCAGCAAAATTGACGTTCACAGAAGTAACATGGGTTACTGACTGTATAACATATATCAAGTGTGAGCATAACTGCAATGTAAAGCTGCTTCACCTTTCAAATTACCTGTGCCTATTCTTTAGAAATATATACTGTTCATACAGTTTAAGCAAAATATTCTAGCATCTGCTGAAGCTTCTTTGCCAGGGAACAAGATGAGATTGGGTAAGATCCAGAGGCTCTTTATCAGGCAGAACTTCATTCCCTCTAATTGCAACTTTAGTTAAGCACGGTCTGCAAGTTGAGGCGCTGTCAGCAAAGAGCTTCTCGTGAGACTGCTGCTCCCAGCAGCACTGACCCCTGATCAAGTCACTCAACAGTGACAAGAGTAATAGACACAGCTGACCTACAGACCTGACCTGCCCACTCAAAGCATTCATGGCTCTTTTCCAACCAGCTACCACAGCCCAGTATGCTCCGAATAAACCACAAGCTCATGGGTGTGTTAAAGAGAAAGCAATAGCAAAACATCTCAAAAACTCGCATCTTGATGATGTGTATTCTTCAGATAACCACATCTGTAGCCGTGAAAGTCTCATTCACAGCAGCGACGGCAGTTTTCACGTTCACCACCAGCCGGCAGCAAGATCCCAACCGTGCCCGCTGCCTGTGCCCTCGCATCCCAGCCCGGGCTCAAGTCGTGTCTCACTGTCGCTCACTTATATCCCAGCAACCGCTGGCGTTTGCATTCAAAGTCTTTTTTGTGCTAACTCATAGGAAACCGTGGTTACATATCCCGCAGAACACAAACAGAACAAAAATCCAAGCAAAAGGGCTTGCTCGAAGTTAAGGTTGCAGAGATACATTTGTCATTAGTCAAGTCATTAAGAAGCCATTCATAATTTCAGGTATTCTGTCAGCCAGTCATGTGATCAATTTAACTAATAAAGGGAAGCACACAAAGCAGACACTACCAACAGAAGAACTCATCGTTTATGATTTAAAATCTCCAACATTTTTTCACATGTATGAAAAATTATGCTGTTACTGGCTGAGATCTAGAGGTACTAATACGCAAAAGAGGAGACTGGCATGACCTTTAGAAATACAAAGCTTGTTATTCTCTTAAAAGCATCTGTTCTGTCTTACATACTTCCTCAAATTCATGAAAGCAAAGCTCCTGCCCTGCAGACCTTACAGAAAACAATTCTCTCCAGTTACCCTTATTCTAGCAAGATGCTCCAAACTGCAGTTGAAGCTAAGGACCTCTGATTGTCAGTATGAGTTTCTAGTAATTACTTATGATTTTAAATCGACTGTATAGGAGCATTACGTTCCATGTAATGATGCAGTGTCAGAGAATGCGAGTTTAATACAGCCCAGGAAACATTAATACTGGATGCTTGAAATACCAGCCTGATTAGAGTAAGTTTGGGTGAAGGAACTCAGCTGAAACTTTACTATATCAGGGGTTAAAGGAAAAAAAAAAGAAAAAAGTAAAACGAAAAGGGAGGGAGGGAGGAGACCAGGAGATATCTCTCAAGAGAGGGCTGAATTATACAATGAAAAAAATGCATCATTCATCATGTAACTTTAGGAGGGACCAATTTGAATATCAGGCCATTTAAGAATACAGCGCAGCAGAACAGCCAGTTTTAAGCATAAACCCACAAAAAAAGGGCAGAGAAAGACATGCAGGCTCTCCTTCCTGTCTGCTTTTTCTCCTAGGAGTCAGCAGGGGCTAAGACCTAATGGATCACTGCTAATGGAAGCCATGCAGTGGCTCAGGATGCATTAGGAAGCTACTATTTTTAGGCTCACTGTCCATACTTCAAACTGGGCTCAAGTTTCTTGAACTGCACAGCTGTAAATCAGACAATGCAAGGATGACAAGTCTGCTGCATGCATTCTCCCCTTCATAACAAAGAATATACAACAGTAACAGAAAGACACTACTCAAATAAAAGTACTTATATGACTGATACCAGGACCATAGAATAGTTGTACATAGGCTGAAGAAGACTTCCATCAGCTAAACCCTGCTTCCACAGAAAAGGACAATCTCCACACAGGCTCACTTGTTGCCATGACTTTTCAAGCTGATGTCAGTACTGAAAGTGCTGAGATCCTGTAATTCCCAGATGTGACAGGCACTTGGTTGATCTGAAAACCTGACTCGCATCATTCAATGGCACCAAAAGTAGACAGGTCCAAAAGCTGTACAATCCATACACAGCTTCATGTAACATTCAGTTGACAGAGGCTTTAATTATATTATCAACAAAATGACGTACTTCAAAGAATAAATATTGCACCCTCTTACACCTTTTCTTCTAGATTTTTCAGGATTTTACTATATCCAAGGTATTATCCCATACACACATCTTAAGGCCAGAAATTTTGTTAAAAAATGGATAGTGCAAGATAAATTCTAAACTGCCATTTTCTTTGTAAAGAGACTACAAAAGAAATAAAATACACATCATTATAGCAACAAGAAAAGAACATAATTTCCAAATTATTCATTGGCATTGTTTTTATTCTTGTAGAATAGAATGTTTTCAGCTACTTCTACTCTGCTATCCCTATAATAAATTATCTTAAAACAATATCTGGCCACTGCCATAAGTCTTCAGTTTAGAAAAAGAGAAGGAAATTCTGATTACTTAATATTGGTGACAAACTAGTAGGAAAATAAACAGCACTTATTTTAATATATACATGTATTATTTTATTATAAAAAACTTGATTTTGCTTAAAAGAGTAATAAACAAAGATCAGTAAAAGCAAAACAGTAGACTTACTGTAATCCATGGCATGTTGACAAGGCAACAAATGATACAGGATTTCCTCGAATTTTTCCCTGATAATAGCAATGTTCTCCTCCCTGAAATTGGAAATTGAGACTGTAAATCCACGGGACATCCCACAGTATCACAATCCATCCTGTCAAAGACTGCTTTTTCATATACACATTGCCAAGTCATTGACATGGCACCAAAAATTGACTATAGCTCATAAGGGTTTTCATCCCATCTCCCTGGAGCCATGGTTTGGTACTTAGACAAACACCATCATCTTGACACTGTACACCAAAGGGTGTCTTTCACAATTCCAGTGCAAAATCCCTGACATCCTGAGACGGATTTCAGAGACAAATTACTCCAGAAGTGCTCATCTTTCCTCATTGACTAGGAAGAGAGTTGGAAGTAGAGGGCTTGGACTCAACATCTGCTCGATACATGACTACATCAGACAGGATGAACTCTGCTCTGAGGCTAAGGAAATTTCCTTCTTCTGAGGAGAAAGATATGCTTACCAAATAATAATGCTTGATTGGAATAAAAGACCAAATCAGAAGTAGTCACTAGCGCTCCAAATGTAATAGAAACTCTAAGAATAACTAAGTAGTAAAAAGGAATACAATGAAAATGAATATTTGCCTCTTCTCTTCTGTAAATAGAAAGTATACCTTTCAAATAAAATCCAGCAGACTTTACTGAAAAAATCTGCCCTGGTTTCACTGATAGGGATGTAAGCCCTACTGCACATGCAATAAATGTATTCAATATTACACAATGTCAATATTTGTATGCAAAATTAGAAAAATACTTCAAACATCCTTTAAATTCTCACTGCCATCTACTCTTCAGAGGAACTTACCTATTAATGCCTTGCCAAATTCAGCTATGTTGTAATGCACTAACATTGATTAAAGGACTATGAAGGAGATTTTCAGTGCCTTTTTTTTAAAATAGCATTTATTTGCAAATACTTGTTCCAGCAAATGAATGAATAATCTACCTAGCCTAGTGTACTCAGCCCTGTGAATATTTATGTCCATTTACTGCAGGGAGGGAAAGGCATTACAATTACAGCTTTTTCAGAAGCCAGCAGTCACTTGCATGATGCATAGCACAGTCATTTCAGACATCTGACATTAAATGCTTTTGGATTTTATTTTCCAAATATGAAAAAATATTAATCAATATCAGGCTAAAGGTAAGAAAATATGTAGACTACGTTGGTAATTTTGTGTTTTGATCAGAAAATCCTGTTCTGTTTTCTGCGAGATGTGGAAACTATTGTTGAAAGCAGCTACAATGTATGGGTGCCTCGTTTGAGGTGCACTCCTTAAGGGAGTATAGGAGCCTGTTTGTTAGAGCGTGGCTGCTCACAGGGCAACAGGCTTGATCTCAGCCTAGTCAACGGGAATTGTTATTGGCACCTCAAGATGTTCTCTGTCGGACCCCAGGGCAGCGCAGCCGGGGCAGCTCCCGCGGCACAACCAGCACGGGCAGCAGCACTGCAGAGAAGAGCAGCCCTGACCCCACACACCGCGACTCTGGCTCTACTTGCTAGGTTTGTTTCTTCACTCTGCAAGAGAATCCCTGCGGCATATCTTTCATGAGAAGTATTACACCTTTTTTCCTCCCCAATTTCTTTCAATCTCATTATTTCTTCTCTTTCAATACCACTTTTTCGTTCCACTTGCTGCTGTGACAGCAGCCACCTCCCCTGCCCATCCACTTCAGTGTCTTTGGTGCAGACACAGAACACTTTCACCACACTGACCTGCACAGTAACCACCATGCTGCCCCCCTGGGCACCTCTCTGCTCAGATGTCTGAAGGGAAACTGGTGCCAGTCAGGTAATGCTTGACACCCTGTCTCACGCTGGTAAGAAGCTCTGGGGCTGGCCCATACCAGGCTACAACAAGGCGTGTCTGGCAGCAGACCCATCACCCTTGGACCAGCATTTCTCAGGACTATCAAGAACTTGGGATACAAATCAAGTATCAGTGAAAAGGAGATTGTTTCAGTTTCTGCTTTGCACTCACATACATTTTAGCCACCAATATCCTAAGTTGATTTCAGAGAGACTATATTCTACTTTGCTTTTCCTGAAACCTTGGTTCATTTCCTCCATTTTATCCTCCTTTTCTACACCTATTTACTTCCTATATCTTAGCAATTTAAAGCTCTCTTCACTTGAGATTTTCTTTCTTTCAGTCTGTAGGGTATCCCCCATTACAGGATCATGGAACTGCTTAAGGCTTTCACATCCTTTTGGAATACATGAATAAGAAGGAAACAGAGACTCCAGTAAGCAAATAACAAAACTAATAATCAAACTATATGATGATCTAGAACCTCATGAGCAATAAAATACTCTCTAAATAGAATACTTGAAGTAGTATTCCTGTAAAAGAGATAACTGGAATAAGGGCATGAATACAGGAATAATACTGAAAAGACTATCAGTAGGGAGTTGTAAAGACTTCTAGCTGTGGAAGGAATTTGGAGTAATTACACAAATTGGTTTGCTCTCAGAAAATGTAGTTAATATGTACCAGAAATAGAATCTCAGGCTCCATTAGTTTGCAAACCATGTCTTTGCAACCAGGAGGAACATTTTTTCGTAGTAAGTATCCAGTCTGTGGTTCAAAAGTGTGTTTTGATCTTCCTAATGAGAATCAAATGAATGCCCCATGACAGTAGACAGTACCTCCAAATTAATTTATTCTGTAATAAATCCATGGGAAAAAAATATGCATACAGATATAGAAAAGAAAAATATAATAAAAACAGCTCTAAATTCTTGTCTGGGAAAAATACAACTCAGAAACACAAATTCTACTCTATTTAGTCAAATCAATTTAACTCAATGATCTGCTGGAGTTCATGGTAATTCTGATGGAGACAGAAACACAACTCTGATCTCAGTCTCAGGGACCAGTCTAAGACTAAGTCTTATCACTACAAAACATTCATTTCTATATGGTAGCATCTGGGAGATATTTTTAATGTATGTACTTATGTTCCTATCATTATAGTGTAAGTCACTTCAAACCAGTTAATAAAATTAACTTAAGCTAATAAAATCTACTTTCACTTCTTTAAATGAAGACAGTTTTTTTTTCAAGTACTTGATGCATGAGATTATCTGAGCTGGTCAGAGCATGGTGCTAATAACAGCAAGGTTGTGGGTTTGATCCCTGTATGGGTACTTAAAGCTACAAACTGAGAATAGAAACCACTGGATGTGGCAGTCAGTGCTATTGTTTAGTTGGCATGGTGGTGTTTGGTCACAGGCTGGACTAAATGAACTTGGAGGTCATTTCCAACCTTAAAGAGTCTATGATTCTATGGGTTGCACTGAGAGTCAGGACACATGAAGGGACTCTATAGGTCAATTTTCTTTTTGGAGCTCGTGTAATTTTGGACAAGAAGTTTACTGTTGCTGCTTCACTATAGCACTGAGGCTGAAATTGTGCTGGGTTCGACATGTACTAAAGCTGTTTTATAGCAGGTGCTGTAATAAAATACACTGTATTAGAGGAGAAATCACAGTATGTGAGAGATCTAAGACCACCAAACACTAAACATAATTACCATATCTATCTTCTTTTACTCTGCTCTTGGAAACTCACCCTGAAAGACTGGGGTTGTCTCTCTAATCTACTGGTATCTGTAGCAGTGAGACCAAAGCTAAAAAAAAAAAAAATCTTCATTTTTCTTCCTAAAAATATTCTGATCCCATATGAAGATTAAGGCTTCCCTTAAGAGTTGAAATTAGCACCAACTACGGTTCAGTCCAGAACATCAAGGGTGTTTTGTGAAGAGCTATTGGCTTCCTGTAGCTAATAGAGCCCCTCTCTGTTCTCTAAAAAGCAAAAATTGCCCATCTCAGCAAATCAAACCTCCACACTGGCCTTTGCCAGCTACTGGGGAAAGGTTCAGTGTAAGATGAGAGGAAATCAGACTGCTGTTTTAACATATGCCAGCCATAAGTCTGAGCAGCACATTTACCCATTTCTGCTCTAATATTGAACCTGGTCACTATAGAGTCTGGAGAAAATTAGGCTAAATGTCATCTCCTATGAGACAAGGTCAGCCTGGTGACAATGGCTGTAACACAAACCTGCAACACACACAGGCACACAGTCACACCATATCCAAAGGCAGGCTAATAGTACAGCAGAAAGAAGTTCAACATTTTTGCCTCCACAAGTCACACAGCCACCATTCATGCTGTGGTTTGCACCATGCAAGGCAAATTTTCTGCTAATGCCTGTGGCACTCTGTTGTCCATTTCCTTGGATTAGTAAGTTATCCTTCCTGCATGAACCTTCTCAACGTGATGGACAACCTAATGGTTATATCCAAGGGCAGGATAGAAAATACAGATTCTAAACAAGAAGTTTATTGATTTAGAGAGATAAAAATGTAACAACACCCTACAAAAAGAATAAAGAAATAAAAAACCAGAATGACCCCAGGGTCAATTAAAACAAGTTAATAATTTTGATAGTTGTCAGTTCATAACATAGTCTTCATCTTTATGCCTAGTTGGATAATTATAGCAAAATCCTGAATTAGGCCTATTTGCCCTATGAACTGCGACAATTTGTCTCTAACCAGATTCAACTCTTTCGCCCACGTTAGTACAAGTTTTCCTGTAGCCTGTCAGGTAGGTAGTGTGGCAAAGATACTAAAAAATGATAAGACACAGATGTCAGTAATGCAAGTGAAATCTGTCCCCATTTTTGTCCTTTAAGATAGTTTGTCCCTGCTTTGAGAGGCACCAGCTGCTGAGCAGACACAAAAGAGATGAAAAACACATTAACCAATACTCATAATAGAGGGTGAAGTAAGTAAAGGAAAAGAACAGCCCCAACAGTCATTAATGGTGGCAGTTCAATCTTCTCCGCAGTCAGAGTGCAGAAAGCATCTGCTGACCATACACTGGCAGGCTTTGTTATTTGCCTCAGAGACACTATGACCTTCCCAGGGGAGGAAAATAAGGATGCACATTCATCTGCTTTCTACATCAGATCTCGAAGTAAGCCATTTTCTGCAATTAAGAGAGGTGCTGGCCAGTTAAACTCATGCGACAGTTGGGCACTGACCCTAAAATTAATACCTTCCTTCTCCTACATATTCCTATTTTAACATTCTTTAATCCAAAGGAAAGAAGATTGTTGGTTTAATTCAAATCCTAGTAACATATCTCCCTCCTTCCTTGTGGTAGAAAGCTCCCAAAAGGCCAGCTAAGGCTCAAGCCACCATTCTGTGAATGCCAGACAATGATTAGCTGCCAGATAACTATTACCTGTTTAAAGAGCTACCCATTGTGGGGCCACTAGTTACAAAAATGCATAGCTATGGCTGCATGAGCAACAGCAACAGAAAATGCACCCTTCCTCGCTGACTTCTACGGCAGAAAACAACTTGTTATGAATGGGTTTCTATTTGTAAATAGAAGTGTCAAACTGGCACTTTGACCTGTGTAACTGCAATGAGAAAAATTTTTTTTTAATTGACAGGTACTTCAGCAACTGGCAGGCGCCCTGCTGTGGGGCTGTGCTGAGCCCTGACCTCAGCTCTTACTCAGCTCAGTAACAACACCAGGGACCTGGCACCACCTCTTTGCAGAGCAGTCTCTGGACTGCAGACGCCTGAAAGCCAAATGTTCTGAAAACATGAACGGTGCCCTCCCTCTGTAGGAGGATGGCTATCACACGTACTCATATAACTCAGAGCCGACACACTGTAGTGACACTGGATTATAATGCTGTTTCAGATTCTGAAATCAGAGATAAGGATTCCAAAATTAGGATAAGGCACAGCCGCTTCTAAGCCTTCTCGACAAAATGCCCATGTTTAAAGACTGTTGGCAGCACTCTTAACAAACAGAGACACACATATATGTGACAGGATCCTGCGTGCAGGCGACTCGCTCCAACTGCCATCAGTGACTCACAGCAGGAGCCTTTAGCAGATGGTACAAGGTATCAGCCCAGCTTCCTGGTTCAGAGGCCAAATGAGGGTTGTGTTTACTGCCCAGTAGCTATGAGAGAAGATGCTCCACGAACATAGCTGCAGGGTGTGGACAGAGAGCTCATGCCAACGCAACACCATCTGCTCTGGAAGCTGCCTTGGCATCTGCTTGGGAAACAGACTCTTCACTTGCCTTGACTTACCTTGGTGTTAGGGAAAATTATTTTTATTATCAGCTGCCAGACAAAGATGAGGCAGAGGAGAACAGGTTACCTCTTCCTGCCTATTCTGTTGCTGTTTTTAAGACAGCTCTTGTAGCAGTGGCTAGTCTCTCTTGGTCATGGCATGCACGTCATTTTCATGACAGTCATTTTTCCCCATTCCTGCATGCCTGTTCCAAGGAAATGGAAGCAAACATTTTAAGGGAGATTAAGAAAATTCCTTATAATCTACACATTTTAATCTGCCACATCAGTTCATCAGCCTACCCCGAGTCTGAAGCCAAGGTATAAGAATGTGATTTACAAGATTACTATAAACAGAACAGAACACCTACATGGATACCAATCAGTCAGCAGGACGTAAAGTTCTGAGGAAAACAGAAAACAATACCACTCTGATATCCTTATTGGCTCATTATTTCTGAATCATAGAACTTTCCCTTTAAGTGAAAATTCACAGAGCTTGAGGCTGTGTCTAGAAACATTAACCCACTGTTTATAATACAGTGCCAGTTTGGTATCCATAGGGAACAACAGACATGTCTAGGCAAAGCTATTTACAGAAGTCAAGATGAAGAACGTAAAGATGTCAAGCTAAAGCACACTGAAGCCTTGCATCGAAGCACTCCTTTAGAAGTACAGCAGCTGCTGTTTGCTTAGCTTAATTCCCCCTCAAAGGGATTAAGTTAAACTCAAAAAGATACTTTTATTTTTTAATAAGAAGATCTACAAAGTGATTTTATGTTCTTTAATGTTATAGCAGTAATTAATTTCTCTTAGCCATCCTTGGTCCTTGTATGGTCTGAGATCGCAGAACACTTGGTTGCTACCACTCTGCCTATGTATGTCTTATGTTGCAGCTCGTGGAAAATAACTCATGAGGTATGCAAAGCCAGGCAAGACTTTTCTGCAAGTTCAAGCTGTCCTCCTTCTAGAACAAGAGAAAACGGTGGCAGAGTACTTGAGAGGTGACTCCTGATGGTCACACAGTCGCTTGACTTCTCACTTCAGCAAAACCATTCACCAACACTGGGGTCCACACCTGCAGTGAAATGTACTTTGTAAACTCTGGAAGACTTCCACTTTCTGACAATTTTTTTCCCCTGCAGGACTAGTTAAACCCACAGGATTCTTTTTTTTATGTCACAAAGAAAAGGGAGACAAGATAATTAAACCTGCAAAATCCTACATGAATCATGATCTGGGATTTATTCTAGTGTAGTATATTCAAAACCATGACCTGGGAATGACTCCTAATACAGAAAGCTGCTACTTTTAACTTTCTTCTTCCTGGTAGCAAGATGTATGTAGAAAGTAAGCCAGTAATAGCAGGGAGGTAATCAGATATTTTAAAAAGCTACTGTAAATATACATTAAAATGCCAGCCTGCAGGATCATTAGGTCAGGCAAATGCATTATATAAGAAGGCTGACTATCTTGCCCTGGTATCCCACAGAGGATACTATGTCTTCTAAACCCCAAAGCGCTTGCTTCCAACAATACTACAACAGGAAAGTGAAATATTTCTCAATGCCTATCAACTCAGTGTGACAGCATGACACTACTGAAATAAAAAAGATGTCCAGAGTAACTGAAAACATGCAGAAATTAAAAAATTTTGCCAACTCTTCATCAAGACACATACAGTAACATTAATTCCAGTCAAAACTTACAGGAAGTAATTTGACCAGTATACTCTGGGACCACAGTTTGCTTCCATCCTGCCATTCCGTTCCACTACTACACCCTAATCTTCCCCTTCTTGTGGAACTTTCAATTTATGAACTTTCACTGTACAGTAAAAACACCTATAACTAGTCCCTAAGTGTATGAAGTTGCCATTTGTTCTATTCAGTTTTTATTTAATCCATTGGTCAAAGATAGCCAGTTCTCCAGCTGATCTTTCTGTGCACTGTAATGCTTCTCAGTTATGCACTGTTGGCAAATTTCATTAATATACACATACCTTTTTTTAGGTAAGTCATTAATGAAAACATTTGATGAGAGCACTCTGAAGATCAACTTTGCAGGAACCCCCTGCTAAACTGCGTTAGACTCACAGACTCCCATCAGCTCTTCTTCAGCTGGTTTACTGCTATCACTAAAAAGTAGAATATAGCCTAGATTTGTTAATAATTTGCCATGGGGCAAATTGAGGATGTGAGAGAGGAGCTCTGACCATATTACAGGAACCCTTGTTCAAAGTATCCTCTCAAACAAGCTAGAGAGTGATTTTTCTGATACTAACGGCTTCTCTGATCTCTGGGGACAGCCAAAAACCTATACCAGAAACAGGTATATATAGTTCCTGCATTATTTATTATTTGTTCCTTTTCAGTTTCCATCACCAGGTTGTGCAAGTTCCAGGTGCATGCAGCAGAGCTTCCCACCAGCCCCAGGCTCCAGCCTCCCAGGGCTGAGTATTCCTGCACTCCCATCCCATCCTCTGCCAGCCCAACTGGCACTCTGCTTTTCAGGAGGAAATGTAATACCTTACAGGAAAGCCTGTACAGGCTTTCCTGGCAACTTGAAACACCTTCCTCTTCGGTTACAAAATGTAAGTTACCAAAGCCTGAAGGAAAATAAGAGATTCTTCTCAGACAGTGGATGCCCTAACTGGAAGATGGTGGTAGAAGCACCTTACTGTAAGACTGGAAACATAGCAGTCAGTTATTAAAATGACCTGCTCACTGGTTAAGTGTTTATTCTGGCTGCACCACAAATTATTGTAGACTTATGATCAGTTCGTACCTGTGGAGATAACACCGAAATGTTGGAATGCTATTTGGGATAAGGTCTCACAAAAGACAGACACAGGTGTGACACAGACACACAGGCTGCCCTCAGTCCAGGGACTGTTCCTTAACAACTGCTCAAGCAGACCAGATTTGAAGGAGAAAGTTTAACAGAAAAAGCAATACCTACCTTATCAAGGGTACCCAGCCTCCTCTGTTATTTCAAGATTTTGGTATTTTTCTCCCTTCTATATTATTTTCCTTAAAAAGGGAATTTAAAGAGCCCTTCAAATACACATCATGGCACACACTAGCCAAGGCTTTAAGCACAGCAAGGCAAGTAGGAACAGTAATTTTCTTCTCTTGTGCAGAGGCATTAAAATAGCTATAAGCTACAGCAGCAGGCATCTTGCACATGCTACTCATCAAACAATGCACACAATATAATGACTATTTTTGCAAGCTAACAGCTCTGCTTTGCTATGCAGCATGAAAATGCATTTGCCCCAAACCCCTCATTGCCCAAACTACAATGAAGGCCCCTCTTCTGGAGCCTCCACAGGGCAGGAGGCTGTGCTGGAGCACCCCAGCTGGACAGGACGGCTGCGGGCGCTCTGAAGAAAGCTCAGTGGGCACGGTCTGAGCATGGCGGGGACCAGCAGCACGGCTCAGTACAGCCGGGAACACAGCCACACAGCCATCCCAACCCACAGGACAAGCTTGGCCAAAGCTTCTCTGTTAACGCTGCAGCAGAGAGAAACAGTACCAAGCATCTAACGTGTCTCCATTCACGTTGTTTGATGCTACTGTGTGAACGTGCTGTGAGGCTGAAGCAAAAAGCAGCAGTTTCTGCTGTAAGCACTCTTGCTGTAATTCTGTGCTCATAATACACATGCTGTGTTTACGCCACCACACTAAAGAATTTCATACTTTAAGGTCTGCCTATGAAATACAGTTTCTTCCAGTCATATTTAGACATGCCATCAAAAATTTCTGGTATTTATCTACCACATCTCTACCTGTGCAAGTTTTCTGACTGGGGATCTGAATTATTTTCATGGTTTAATTTTTTTCCAGAAAGCAATTTTCTAAGAACTCGTAGAATTATCCAATGTTTTGCGGGAATACAAGCAGAAACAGTTATTTCTACACACTCTGAAGAGGAAAAATGAAACATTTTCTTGAGAAAATATCACTGAATAGATATCAGTTGTTCCTTCTGAGGGTGAAAAATCCAGCAATGTGAATTACTCAGCACTATAGCTGTTTTTTGCCTTTCATCTCACTGACAGCATCAGTGACAGAATGACAACCCAAAAAAGAGGGAGAGAGAGAGATAAAAGGACACAGAGATATACTGCAAAAACATTAGGTATACACAGGTTGAGTATTGATGTGCTATGAGCATAGGATGATCTCGAATGACACAATCAGGAAAAGGCAATGCCAAGAAGGGTTTTTCTCTTTCTTATTAATTGATTATTCTCTTTGCTACCAGAGGGAATTTAGGCCAACACTGCTGCTTTCCTAGCAGAGACATGATGTACAGTAAAGGAGGGTGTGGGGGGAAACACTGAAATAATTCAAACATCTCCCTCCTTTTGTTTTTCTTAGGCATTGCACTCTGCTGCTGGTTTAAAAATAATGTCTTAGGTGCTGCCTAACTGTGCCAATTAACAGAAGCCTCTCCTTTGCAGCAGCTAAATGCTGACACCCTGCAAAAACATGTGTAACATGTTCCACCTTCACAATGGTCTAATGTATTAATAATTATGCAAAAATCAAATGTAATACAACTTCTTCATATGATAGAAAAGGATGTTAAACTGAGAACTCTTCTCCCAGTAAAAATGCCTTTGCTATTTAAAAGTGGTATTTTTTATGGTATGAATGTTTCTCCCTTCCCCTGCCCCCTCTCCTCTTCAAAGCATCCTCAGTAATGGCAGAAGCTCCATATGTATTTTACAGCACAGGAAGTTTTACTTGGAGGGAAGGAGAGGGAGAGGAGTGGCAAAAGTAGTTATCAACTCCACATCGCATATGAGCCAAGGCAGGATCCACTTCCCAGACACATTCCTGCCTGTAACACTCCCGAACTGCTGAGTGCACGTATAGCTGCCTTCACACAGGGGCTCAAAGCTCCTGTCTTCTCCTGTATCGCTGATGGCACAACAGCAGCACCGATGATTTGTGTGTCTGTGTAGTCTTCTTGCACAGAGAAATGCAAGGGGAAATACGCACGTATTTTAAAACACACCTCTCCAGTACAAAGGCCAAGAACAGAGGAGGCCATTTTGCTGTATAAACAGGCTTGCTCAAACCCTGCAGCTGGCAGTGGATGGCAGATGGACATTTTCTTTCTGCCACCATTTCTCCCACTAAAGCAGCAAGAGAGACGTTGCCAGGCCGCCTCTGTCTCTGCCTACAGCCCCAGACAAATTGCACAGAGGTGGGTGAAGAGCAGCATGTTGAAGCAACTGAGAGAAACCTGGCTTCTTTCTGAAATACCTCTTCAGCTTCTTCTTAAGAATACGCTGCATAGCAGAGTGTATGTTTTGTGATTTATTCATAAGTTGCACCCTTTCACTAGTTATTTTTAAATAAGTAACTAAGCAATCTGCACAAACCCTAGAATCTAGTATAATAATTATGTTGCCAGTAATGGTAAACAATTCCCACAGTAATCAAACGTAATAAATCACCATCATGAAAATTTCTTGTAGTTGCAGTAAGATTTTCAAAACATTTGATGTAAAACCAGACCTCACTTTCTCAAATGCAAAACAGATACTGCCAGTCTTTTCAGAATAGGTCAACAGACAAACAGAGCTCTCCAACACACTTACAGGTGCTCTGAAAAATACTGACTGGTCCAAGGGAACCAGATTTATTTTTAAACAGGTATTGAGTACTGAAATCAACCTCGCTTCGTGTCTGGTATTAAAGCGTACTTGTTGGCCTGCACTCTTCCAAAAATTATTTGGTATCTGAACTTCTATGAAGATGTTCCCATGACTGTGGCCACCAGGCTCTTCTGACATTTTGTCACAGCAGCTGCTTCCCTCCCTGCCAATCCCACACACTCAGATGCAACAAAACCAGCAGAATCTTTACATCCCCTTTCCTAGCACGCTTCCATACAACTGCTGCCTGCAGAACTCCTGAAGCAGTGGAATAGTAGGGGACAGAAGAGCCCAGCTGTACAACCCAGCCAACCCTGAGCCCCTGCCCATGAGTATGCAAGGTACAGGGCAGCACGAGAGGGAAACTCACCACTTGAGCAGCAACCCCTCTCCTTTGTAGTACAGTCTTTGCAGCCCCCTTCACTCCCTCAAGCTCACCTCAAGTACCAAGCTCAATGCAGCAGTGCTAGTTCTCTGCTTAAAGCAGATTTGGGAATACTAAGCAAGGCAGGGATAGCCATCCCTGAAGGCATACCCTGACTCTGGCTCAGCATCTAAGTGAAGGGGAAATAATCTCTGTGATCCTTGAGGCTGGGAGATGTTTTGCCCAGAACATTTTCTGACCCTTCCTCTGAAAGACCTGATCCTCCCATAACTTCCCCATTCAATTAAAACAGTACTTAGATATGAAGAGCCACAGATTTCAAACATTTCCTTGCTTGATTAAGGCTTGCTCATCAGGAACAATTCAGTGACGGGGCTTGGATGGATTAACTTAGCTATACCTTAATGCAGACAAATGGGTTGTTTTGTTCTTATTAATATCAGCTATTATCTTTATTTCTGCTTTGACTCATATTCTGAATCTCAGTCAAGCAAGACTTCCTGATTGCAGAGCAGAGCCAACTGAGAAATTAGTCTTTACACTTTAATGGAACACGTATGTGTTTGCCTCAGTCTGATAATGTATGCAGACTATTATCTTGATAATAGGGGAAGAGCAGACTTCCTATTTGCAAATGACAGAAGGGCATAAACCAAAGGAAACATGCATCTTCAGCTATCCAGTGGATAAAGGACTGCTTTTGCCCATTTCCATTTCTACCTTCATGCTGCAGGGATTAATGCATTTATTTCCAAATATTTAGATGAGCTCAGATTTAGCAAAACAATTTGGGGGATTTCTTTTAATAAAATGCAAATTTCAAACAAAATTTTTCCTAGTATTTACCTGATAGGTGAATTTAGAGTTTCCTTTTTATACCACATATAATACATTTCTGCACACTCTATGTAATCTACAGCAATTGATATGAAAATTATAGCTGACATCTACAAAATAAGTCCTAACAAAAAGAGGGTCCTCAAGAAAAATCTCCCATGTTGCATGCAAACAACAAAATACTTCTGCAAAGGCTGTGGGACATTTCACACAAGACAACAGCAACAAAAGCATCTTGTATTCACCATGCCAACAAACAGACAGAGAAAGAAACCCACAACTGGTGACTAGATATTTGGAAATATTATACAATAAATACTGCTATTCTCAAATTTACAAAGAAGCTTATAACTAACATACTTGGGCTTAGTACAATGAGAAAAGGCTATGTACCAAAACAAAAATATTTTCTTCAATAGGCATCAAAAGTAAAGTATATTTACAAGCAAAAAAAACCTACTATGTATACATTTTTCATGGATACCATTTTAATATAAACATTAATGTACTAAATTTGACAATGAAGTTTATTTGCCTTGTTTAAAGCTGAAAGTTAGAAAACATGAAACATGCTTGCCTCAGAATAGTAAAACAAATCACTTGAAAAATCAGTTATCTCTCCTTTCACAAAAATATG
This sequence comes from Pomatostomus ruficeps, assembly GCA_013400735.1. Lineage (NCBI taxonomy): Eukaryota > Metazoa > Chordata > Aves > Passeriformes > Timaliidae > Pomatostomus > Pomatostomus ruficeps. The sequence goes on from VYZT01022227.1 coordinate 146,027, forward strand.
TGAGTTTGCATTAACATCAAAAGCCACGCAAATTAAAAAAGAAAAGCATAAAAAGGAAATTCTTACTTTAACTTCCACTGTCTTCCCACCTTGCTCAATATGCCTCTCGAGATATTCTGAAGACAGCAGGTCACTACAAAAAGAAGAAAAAAAGAACCATAAGCCTCGCGCATGTATTCTTGTACTCTCTCTCAGCAAGCACTGATTAGACATTTACATTTGAAAAGGGCAAAACCTGCAGGATACTTTTCTTAAAATATTCACAAAAATCACTGAAACAACCACCTCCAATGGAGTTACACAGTGCATGGGATACACTGATTTTTAACAGCAGAAGGTGGGACAAGGAAAACGGAGGGGAGTTTCTTCATGGAAGGTTCAAAACCAACCACTGACACCAACTGTAATTCAAGAGACTTTTCTATTTGCTGATAAAGGCAAACAGCACAGAAGTTAGGTGAACTTCAAAACAAGCAAAAAGCAGAAGGATGGGAAACCAGTTGGAACCTGAGAGAAAACGGCAGCAGTGCTGGCAGGCTTTGAAGGACACAGTGGCACAACAAAGACATGACCTTGTAACACCACCATGGTGAGCTCAGGTGCATGCTGCGCAGGCAGGCAAAGCTGTGGGCCCGGGAGCTGCAGCCCAGGTAGGCTCACAGCACAGATGTACACACGCCCTGGGAGCCCTGCAGCTTAGCAATGCCAGAGGAAAAGGCTCTGGGCAATAGCAATCCTAGCCTCCGAGTACACAAGGACTTGGAACAAACACCAAGGAGAAAAAACAATCAGACCTGAGGCAAACATATATAAATTAAATGCAGGCTGTATTTACTAAGACACTCAAATGCTAAACCAGTCAAATCCTCTTCCTCACAGTTATTTTCTAGTCAGGCAAACCACAGAATCACAGAATTGGTAAGATTGGAAGAGACTACATTATCTACATCATAAATTTCACTAAGCATGTTCAAAGACTACAAAATTTTACTGAGATTAGATCAGTATAAAGTCTTGCTATTGTCCCACCTCAATGGCAATTAAGCTGAAAAAGATGAAGAATTGGTAAAGAAAACCTGACAAGAGGAAGGTAGGCCACTGGGGCAGGAGGCAGTGAGCACACACCTGCTTGGCAGAAGAGGCAAAATTTGAGTATTTCTCCTTCAAACAGCAAAACACCTGAGCTTAGACATGAACTGAGCTGCTGAGGGAGGGTAGGAACAGAAGAGCAGCACCCAGGGCAGTGGCTGCTCAGCTTTCCAGAGCTTCGCCCTGGCCAAACAGGCAGCAGGACCATGGACATTTTTGCTCACAGAGACATTGGTGACTGCCCTGAGTGAGCCCTGAGCAAGACAAGGTTGGAAGTATGGGTCCTCCAATATCAGCCCTACAAACTGCCAGTTCAGTATTTGCATTAATTACCCAGTCATAAAACCCAGGAGCATTCCAGTGAAATATGCTGGCAACATTAAATTGGAAACCATGGAGAATAAAGAAGATTGAAAAACTCCCATAGCAAAAACCTGGATGATCTTTGGGACTCGGTATTAAAAATAGGATCAAATTCAATTGTACAACAGCAAATTTATGCACTTCAGCACTGGAGGGAATTTCTATTATGTTTTTTTGGAGGGCCTGGTTTATAAGGAAGAGAGACATGATCACACTTGTTTCTGGCAAAATGATTTGGCAGATCAATAGAATGTCTTCCTGAAAAACACAACTGTCACCCCAGCATACGTCAAAGAAGATGTATTTCCAGTCAAACTGAGGTAAGATTAATATCACTGCCCAAAGGAGACCTCTTTTCAAATACTGCAGACAGGTACTGGACAGCTTTGCTTACAAAGTTCCATTACCTGGAAACAGTGAGAGGCTCCTGAAGTCTAGCAAAAAATGGAGTCATGAGAAAATGTGAATGCACCAGAGTTTACATACCAAGATATAAAAGCAACTAATTAGGCTATAGAAGATGCTGACGGAACCTCAAAGGTACAAGGACTGTCAATGAATCAATGGAAATTGGATGTTAAAGACTTTGTATCTAAGTGTAAGGAACAGAGGCAAAAAAATGACGGACATTAACAAATTTCTGAATGAGAGCATCTATGGGACAACTGTCCGTGGAGGTGGGGTTTCCTCGGTCTCCCTGAGTTCACAGCTGGTTGCTGCTGAAAGCAGGAAGTCTCAATGCCTCCTCAGGAGCAAGCATTGAAGCTACCTTGTGTCAGCACAAACATTTATCAAAACACTCCTGGTGTCAGAGCTAACACTCATCAAAATACTCCCGGTGCCAGCACTGGCACTCGTCAAGGTACACTTGGGAGGGTTCAACTAAACCATGTTGTTGCTGCATTAGGTAACTGAAATCCCTTGAGAAGGGTACAATAAGCTGCAAAGCTCATGTATAGGAGGGAATGAGCAGCTCTCAATAAGGGTGAAAGAAAGTGTGAGTGACTCCCTTGGCCACTGCAGAACCAGCGTGAACCTCCTTAATTCTGGCCAGGCCCCATTATTGAGGAGCACCTAAAAGAGATGTTGTTGAGTTACTGATTACAATACTCTGATTCCTCTTAGAAGTGAATATTAATATTTAGGATACTCACGCCCTGGGGGAAGCTCAAAGACTTCTATTAGGTCTTGTATGCATTTTCCAGATTTAGAAATTTAGACAGATGTTCTCTTAAAATGTATTTAGCTTGCTGAAGTTGGTTACATAGTTTCCCAGCATTCACTACACTCTTTCAGCAAAAGTTTATGCTTCCATAAATTTAATAAAGATTTCTTTATTGCTTAGGGCTCTACTTTTACTCTTCTTATTTCAGTGGGACTCAGTTAAACTGATGTTGTCCTCCTTATCTGATGGACACAAAGGTTTTCGTGCCAAGAAAGATGCAATAGATTATAAAATGTAAGATAGTACAGAGACTGAGATCAAACAGAATGGCTTAACACTAAGGGAGACTTTACAGTTGTATTTGGAGGGATGACAAGGAGAAGCACAGGTTCTTCTCATTTGAGTCTGACAAAATTACTGCTTTTTAAAAGATTCTGCTGTTAATGTTTTAATGTTCTGGAAGATCATATGTTATGTTCTCAAAAATCTGGAAATTGTGTCTGGCATGAGAAAACAAAGACATTGATCATTCTCTGCCTTGTACAACACAAAAATTAGAAGGTAATAATAGAGGTCAGTAAGCTCAAAAGTAATTAAAAAGAATCTTGTCTGGCACAGCTGCTGATTACAATGTGCAGCATATTGCGGGAAAGTACAAACACTAGAGGTCTGTACTGGCTCAAGCTGGGAATGGATGACTTAGTGGATGTAACTGGGAGCTGCCCAACACACAGACACTGTACCTGACTCAAATTGTTGGAGTCCTGGACAAGGGCTCTAGAAAAGCCTCATACATGCTTGCTCAGCTCTTCCACATTTCCCTCACCATCAGCCCTGGCTACTGGGACTGGGCAGTCAGCCAAGCGCCCCTCTGAGCTGACCTGGGCTACTCTGCCTGCACCCTGGAAGGCTCTTGTTTCTCCTCAGGGTTACACAGGGTCCCACGGCATCCAGCTCCAGGGCTGCTGATGGTAGGTCAGCTGCTCTTCTCCCACTCACCACCCCAGTGATGGACATACCCAGGCTGTTCAGGTTGTATTTACTTGCAAAGTAGGCCACAAAAACAATTCCTAAACAGGTTCATCCATTTTGTCTTCCTGCTCGGTCCTTACTTTGAGGACAAAAGGGCTGAAAACAGCTGGGGAGCTGCTGGCATTCCCTCCCTCTCAAGGTCTGTCACAAGTGCCTTGATTCCCAAAATGAGCCTGTCTGGAGGAGACACAGCACGAGGTCACCTGCCTGCACAGCTCCTGGGACTGAGTCCACAGCTTGCAAACAGACCACAGATTTGAAATGTAGAAACATTTTTAAAGCCTATCCTAAGTAGGATGGCAGGATATGTCTGAGAATATTTTATCAGTAGAAAAACCTATAAATGAAGCCATGTGACGCTTTATTATTATGATTCACGGCACTGAAAATATAATAAAAACCACAACACTATTGCAGATCCAATAACAAAATCAATACTATTAAAAACTAAGCTACAACCTAACCATTATACACAATCTTGAAAACTCGGGCCAAAAGATATCACCTCCTAGGTGGAGTCATGCATAGGCACATAACTGCGTAATTTTAATAGAAGTCCTTATTTTAAAACAAACAAAAATCTAGATTAAAATACTTGTGAAACATGATGAAAATTATTTAAGCAAGACAATCACCACTAAAATAGTATGTATTTCAACATAAATAAATAAACACTTTCCTATGGTAGAAATGAAACAGGAATAATTTAGCTTGCCTGCCAATCTATCCTAGAAACCATCTTTGTCAGCTTAAGTGGTAGTTTTAGTATTAATTACAAATAAAACTGGCATTTAAAAAAAAACGAAGAAGAAAACAGATTGTGAAAAAAATCTTAGAAACACAAGGGATGGAGAAAATTACAGAGAAAAAACACCAACGCTGTAATTGACAATACTGCAGAATGAGATTTTCAGAAACATTTGCTGAGGCATTGGTACAAAATTTTTGAAAAGGAATGGCAAAAACCTGCATATGTTAAGGCCTAAAAATAAAACATTTCACAGGAAAAAAAGCACATGTGATCTGTTGCTTTTACAAGGAAAAAAACTGCTATGCTAATAATGGCAATTCTGTTTTCAGAGGCCTTTTATTTTAGTGTACATAAATTAAGTAGTGTTATTTTGTTTACAGCAGCAGCATTTTTGAAGCATTATCTCAAGTCAATATGAGCCTATCCCAGACAGACTCAACAGCATAAGGGCCAGAACAAAAAAATGTGCAAGCTCCTCTTTGCTCTTCCAACTTTCCCAGTCAGAACAGTACACAAGGGGCAGAAGCTGGGGGAATTTTATTACAGAATAGGGCCCCAACTAAGGAAATTATCCTTATCCAAGATGATGCATATGCATGCACTTAAATTCTGCCTTGGATCAATTGTAGCACTTATATATGAGGTTTACCAAAATGAAGCTGGGACTGGGAACCCAGGAAAACAGATCAGCTTTGAATACAGATGGGTTCCCCAGCAGAAAGAGGCTGTTTCAGGAAGATAAAGAGGTTAAAAAAAATGTGGTGGCAAGAGAGAAGAGGACAGAACAGGTCAAGAGATTACAAAGCACTTCAAACCAAAAGAAGAAAAAAAGAGATGAGTAAAGATTTTTGAAAAAGGAAGAGCTTTGCATTTGAATATGAAATGGAGAAAAACCTGGGAATTATCCCTGTAAATTTAATAGAAAATTTCACTTTCAAACAGAGAATGAAAATGCCTATCACCAGCTTCAACCCTCCAGATTTAAGAGACTGAAAAGCCTAAGAGTTATGGAAGAAAAAAATCAGAAATTATAGGGTTCTCTTTAGAGGCCATAGGAAGAATTACAAAGTTATGAAAGGTAGAAATAAAGGGTGTTCATAATCATAGTACCATAATGTATCTCTGTCAGCATGTGTTATAAATAACTGGCTTCATGATACCTGATATCATTGCTGTGTCTCCTTGAACACTGTAGGAATTCTTTATCATTTATTCACCCTGATTTGTCTTCTCAACTCTCCATTTTGTACACCTGAAATTTCAGATTAAATATGGTGCCTGACAAGGACATCAAATCAGAGATCTGAGGTAAGATGCATTACTGAAAAGGAAGACAGGGTTTTAGTTTAACTCAGCAGAAAGGTCTGCATGGGTCAAATGCCAGCAGGAAATTATCAACAGACATATGGAGGCCTTCAAGAGAAAACAACAGGTCCAGGGAAATGATGGAGACACTGATAAGAGATAGATGCCATATCAACTGCACAATCAATGCTAGCCCATGGGGCAGAACAAGTTGCGAGAAGGAAGCCTCCTGCAGGATCATGCTTTAGAGGGCTGCAGTAAAAGGAATGGGCACTGTCAGGGTACCAGGCACATGAAGATGAGGAAGCTTCCCACAAAGTGAAATATTTTCCCCCAGTGGTGTACATCCTCTACCAAGTATTAACAGGAATAATAGACATGGAAGGAATGGCTACCAGAGGACATTTTTAGTACAGCCCGTCTCATACACCAAGGAAGAAAAGGCAGGTTGATCATCATAAAACAAGGAGCAAGAAAGTGGAAAACTGGATGAGAGGGAACAGAATGGATGTTTCTATCTGCCAGTCAGTTAGAGTACAAAGGACAATTTGTATTACCTTGCATTACTCTCTGGTTCTATAACATTTTCAGTATCAGCCATGAGCTAACTAAAACATACAGCAAGATAAACTGAAAAAAGCCACTTAGCTGGCAGATTTCTGTATCTCACTACAAGGGACATTTAATTCTCATTTATCCTCATGCCTACCCAGAAACTTCCTCTCTGTTCATACATGATCTTTCTTTGCACTTCGCGGGGGATTAGCTATCTCCATAATCCATGAAACAATCTGTTTTAATAGTCACAGCTCTGAAACTTTCATGTCCTCCTTCCCATCAAAAGAATTGCTGAATTTCTTTTTATGTGGATGGTTAATTTAATTAATGACTGTATCTGTTAAGTTAGCCAAACGGACTAATCAATCAGAATTAGATTGCTTCTCATAGATACAGCAGCAATTTTCACAGTGTCTATTCAGAGGAAGGAAAAAACAACTGAGAAAAACAGAGTCGATTCTTGTCTGCACGAACTGCAGTTTCACCCCTTTAAAAAATATTCTTACAGTACTTTTCTGTCCTTGTTGCAGCTAATAAGAAAGGGAGAAGGGAGAAAGGAGAAAGAAATTTCTTAATGTTTCTACTCCTACTATTTAAGGCTTTCTTCAAAAAGAAATTAGGGATTTGAGAATGGGTTTAGTCCTCAAAGGATTATATACAAATGCTGAGTCGTACCCAATCTAATTCTTTTCCTGGAGCTTAATTTCACTTTTCACAAAATTACACAACTTGAATCTCTCATGATGTTTTGTCCAAATACTAACATTTGCTCATTTTTTTTCCTCTCCAGGACTTCTCACTGAGATCCGTAATGCCATCTGACTTGAAAATGCACTTAGTCCCTTTATCCCTTAATAGCTGCTTTGCCTGCAGGACAGGATAGTAACTGCCCTGCGTCCTACTGCAGGCAGCAAACTGCAGAGCAACTCTGCAGCCTTGGGCAAGGCCTCCACCTCTGCCTTTAGAGAAGAAGTCTCACAGTTCTGAGACAAACAGCATGTGTTTCATTTCTGAACTGGCTTCGTTTCTTGATGGGAAAAAGTTTAAGCAGGTTGACAACATTCTTCCTTAGTTTCACCAAATTTCTATTACACACATGGCTCCTATTACTAGCATAAAAAAGGAGAGAGTACACAACAATAGCTGCAAGGAAGCCCTGTGAAGCAACAGTAGAAGTTGGAAGGCTCAGGCTGGTATGGCCATATCCTGCTGGACATGCCTTGTGCACGTGAGCTGCACCTGAAGTACATCCAGTGCCATTGTGTGGTGCCATTCTCCATCTGTAGTTACCACACCTTGGGCTTCTTGGCCCATCCTTTACAGTCTCTGCAATTCAGTTTGAACTCCTCTGTCTAAATGACCATATAGACAATTTTATGAGAATGTAATGATGAACAGATACTGCTTGCATTTTCCAGAGGGAAAAAACTTAGAAGCTTGTATTTAATTTCTGCAGCTAGGAAGAGGCATACTTACAAACTAACCATTTACTCATATCATCACAAGTTTTTTACCACCTTTTTTAAAGAAAATCTGAATAAAGCTCCCTACCCCAACAAACTAAGAGCAAAGCATAGCTAAAGTAGCTCTGAAATCATAATTTCAGGTCCTTTTTTTTATGGCAACCTAAATATTAACAATAATGTGATTGTGTTTCTTGCATTAATATTAATATTTCCTAATACAAATATTTAAATTGGCAAATAACATCTGATATGATATATAAAGAAGAGGGGTTTTTTTAAAATAAGGCATTTTAAAAGATTGTGTGGCACAAGCACTGCAAAGGGCACAAATTCAACATGGCAGTTAATTCATGCTGCTGGTGAGATGGAGGGGTGGTGATTACAGTCTTCTCTTTCAGACAATAGAGAGATTTAATCTAGTGTCCTAACAAGAAAGCTGCACACACACACACATACACACACACACACAGAGCCTTCCCAGTATCCATGGGAAGACACTGCTACTCAAGATACCACAGTGCTAAACTAGTGACTTTAACAAGCAGAAAAAGCAGACAGCAGGTGTTTGCAAGATTCTCGTCAGGCAGAAAGGTGAAACAAGATTTTTCTAGCTCTGAACTTCTGTTTTCACAGGCAGAGTTGAAAGCAGTTTGGCCAAGGTTCACTTTGCTCCTTATCCAGCTTTCCTGACTGTAATGATGGCAATGAAAGTGTCAATAAAACCTCACTCTTTTTTTGTTGATGAATAATTTACACCAGGATTTCTTCAAGCAATTACTTCTTTTTTTCTTACAGAAATTTCAGAAATCCTATTAATATGAGCAGGTATTTTTAGACCATGTTCATACCCTTAGTACAATGCAGTTTCCTCAATGCTATTCTGCTCATATACTTGTTACTTCGAAGTCAGGACAAAACCAGCTAGTTTTAGTATTTGAGAGGATGGTAAATTAATAAGAAAGGGAAGAGGAATGCCCATGAGAAGCACAGGCTACACATTTTCCTCCACAAATGTTCTAGTGTGGTCTAATCGTAGTTTTTAATATGCCTCTTCATACAGTCAAGCTGTTTTACACTACATGGAAAATAATTTCCCAAGTAAACTCACTTGTGATTTCAACCACATTTCAATTAACTCTTTGTGTATTGTCCAAAAATGCTATACTGAAAGAGAAAAACTGAAAAATTAAATGCGTAAGTATTATACATGGCCCCAGAATTCCTTCATGCTATTAAAAGCAAGTGCACACATTTTGTAAAGGACACCTGTATCATTTAGTGAATGGACTTCATTAAATATTTTTATTTGGTAACTTACTTCAAGATTTGCTCTCAAATTTTAGTTACTATATACACGGTCTTGCCCTGGAGCAAATATACAAATTATTCCTGCACTCATGAACATTTCCATGATGTTCTCTCAGAGTATTTGCACACCACAAATACTGAGTCCTCCACACACTGCTCCTCGGGAGAGTCAGTACCTCCCCCTCAATACTAGAAAGCTGTACAGTATCTGTTTCGTTCGGGTGCCCAGTCTGAAACTTGACAGAGACATATGTTGCAGAAATACACTGCCTTTTTTGTCTTAACACATTTCAGATGTGTCCTGCCCTGTGTTGCAGTCTGGACAACTCTGGAGCTCTTGAAGTTCTTCAGAGCTGATCCCAAGTGTCCTCCTCATGGTGTGCCTGAAGAACCAGGAACTGTCACAACAGCAAATGGTGAAGGTTTCAATTTGGGGGATGTTTGTCCAGAGCCATGCAGAAAACCCCTGTCAAAGTGACCAGGCATCACCTCTTGCTTTGCACATATGCAATTTACAACCAGTAACAAGCAAACTGGGAGTCCAGCAAACCACCTCGTTGCCAGCACAGCCTTGCTTCGCTCCCAGGCTACTTTACATTGGCAACAGACAGTGTATGATTACAGAAATAAAACAAAAAACCTTAAGATGCAGAAAATAGGAATACAAAAGGGGCAAATTATGCTCT
>VYZT01022228.1:0-25637 GCA_013400735.1 Pomatostomus ruficeps
GCCTGGGGAGTGCCATACTGGTGAATGGAATCTTGTGACACTTCTTTTGATATTGACAATGTAGCTGTGTGCTAATCTGTCCTTTTGGTACCCTTTTAATTCTCTTCATTGTCGTGCCTACAAAGACTATCTAAATTCTCTTATTAGAAGAGAGATCCAGTGCTTTATAGAGTGGCCTTTGCCCAGGGTCTAGGCCTCTGACTTACATGACTTACACTGGATGATCAGAATTGGTATGTGAACTGAGGCAGGGAAATACATTTGTATTTCTGCAGGCCTTTTGACATGAAGTTTTTATAGGATTTGCTGCCAGTTTCTGTGCTTATTTGCTTTTATTGATACATATCTCTAGAATATTTCAAAGAGAGATATTTGGACAGTTCTGTGCCCAAGAAGTGAAGATGGTGTGGTTGTGGTGACATTGTGCATCTTTTATAGGTGAGAGCCTGTGTCTAGGAAGGCAGCTCAGAATCAAAGACAGCAGAAAGTTTTCAGCCTGTTGAGGTCTGGACTCCTCAGGACAAGAGAGACATGGAGCTCCTGGAGTCGGTCCAGTGGAGGTTACAGAGATGAGGAAAGGGTGGAGTATCTCTATTATGAGGAAAGCCTAAGGGAGCTGGGGCTGTTCAGCCTTGAGAAGAGATGACTGAGAGGGGGGGACCTCATCCCTGTCTGTCAGTGTCTTCAGGGAGGGGTCAGAGGATGGACCAGGCTCTGCTTGGTGGTGCCCAGCAATGGGACAAGGGGCAATAGATGGAAATGGATGCACAGGAAGTTCCTTCTGAACATGAGGAAGAACTTCTTTCCTGTGCAGTGCCTGAGCACTGGAACAGATCACGCAGAGAAGGTGTGGAGTCTCCCTCACTGGAGAGACATTCCAAAACCATCTGGACATAATCATGTGCCATGTGCTCTGGGATTTTCCTACTTGAGCAGGGAGGTGGGACCAGAAGATCCACTGTGGTCCCTTCCAACCTGATCTTTGATTCTGTGAGATTGATGAAAACTAATCACACACAAATTTCTGACGGAAGTGTAGTAATCCTGGAAATGCACACCACAAATACATTTGCAAGCACCCTTGCATAATTTTGGGATAAGTAAAATCATTGTGCTCTGAGAGATTTTGATGCTTGTTCTCTTTAAATAAATGTCAGTCTTAAAATGATTACTCCCTCAAAGTTCAGCGAAGTACAATGACATGTTAAAGTGAAACTGTAGAAAAGAATTTTTAAAAGAAATCACTGAATGCCCTAAGCTTTCTGGTTATAGAAGTCCTGGGGGAATGGGGCACAACATCAAATGAACTAAAATATCCTGTCCTTTGATATACATGGAAGAAAACAAAAATATTCTGGTTTTCTCAGTCTCCTCTCACTGTTCCCTTTTATGGTACTGATTAGATGAGAGTATCTGACTGTTATGTAAGAGAGTTGGGGGAGCTGCCTGTCAAGGCATGCGCTGTTGAACAACAGAAGTCGTCTGACTAATGAGTGATTGAAATGCACCCTCCTGACTGCTGTAGAAAGACCTTTGATTGGAGGCCATATATAAACTTTAAATGAAAAAAGTTGGAGACATTTTTTTAAAATAACATAGCTCTTATGTCATCTGCTTTGCCTGTGACTGCTGCCATGTTTAAGATATGCTCATAGTGATATAATTGTGGGCTCTCAGTCTTGCTTTTCAATTTAATCCCTGTCAGTTTTTATGCCAAGTGCTGATCCACAAGCAGGCTGTGTTCAAGTTTCCTGGCTCTTCTAATGAGGAAACTTAGGCAGATTAGCATCACCTGGATCACTAACAATGTTCAGAAGGATCCCGCCAGACATTTTTTTTCCTGACTGCTGGTCCGATGCCTGCCCTCCCTGCCCTCCTAAGGAGGATGTTTCTTCCTTTCAGCTTCCCATTTGAAAAAGCTATTTGTGGATGTAGCTAAGCAGCCACTTAATTTCTTGTGCTACTAATGTGTCTTGAAATGTTCAGAGAGGAACTGTTGTGACAGTGAAAAAATGCTGCTCTAGCTCTCGTCTGAGTAGGATGTGCAACTTTACTGCTGACTGGTTTTAACATAAAAGGCAAATTTTGTAAATTTTGAAATGGGGAAAGAATCTCAGTGTTTATACCTCAGGTTGTGGCTGGCCTTTTAGGCCAGCATACCAAATGTACCCATGTGTAAGAAGCTTCAGGGTCTGTTTTAAATATGTTCAAGAGCTAAGAGTTTTTTTTATAGCGCTGAAGTTGTGTCTCAGAGGCTTCTTCTGACTACAGTGATCCTTGGGAATGAGGTAACCTTTCGTAGGATGGGATTCCAAAACCCATCCTAAATAGCTTCATTGATTAGAGAAAGCATAAATACCAAGTGCACATCCTTCCTAAAAGCCTTAGATTCCCTGTTGGATCAGAAACATTGTCCAGTGAGTTTTGCATGTGAGTCCTCATTTTATTTGGGGGAATGGGGAAAGCTGAGGAGACTGTTTCAAACATACTGCTAAATTCTGGTATTTGAAAGGCCAGGGAAGGCCTGTTTTCCAGAACACCCTCCTAAATCACAAACAAAACTAAACAAAGAAAATAATATGAAAAAAATTTACTTTATCGTCACCTATGAACAAAGTAGAGCTGAAATGAACTCACAGTACATCCTTTTGAATTTATTTTCCAGCCTTTATTCCAATAGCTTCTCCATTACTCTTAGACTGACCTTTCAGTGACATGTTAAAGCACTAATAGTTTAAACAAAAAACATAATTTTTTATGTAGCATCACCATTCCTCATTCCACTGTGTTTCTACCTTACACAATATTACCTCTAGCTGTCAACAGTTTTAATTATCTGCTGTCTGTAGGAAATGCTGATATCCACACTAATCCTCAAGAAATACAAGACAGCATATTTTCTGCATTATTTCAGTGTTATTTCAAATTATAGTGATATGTTACAGTTATAACCCAAAGCATAACTTGTTGCATATGATCAAAATGGCAGGGTTTATATGTTATTTTTCCTTTTATTTTCTTCCCTGTAACTCCGAAATTCTTGTCTCTTTCTTTCTTTCTTTTGAATGTATCTGAAGCTGCAACACAATCTAAAAGTTCATAAACACCTTTCTGATCAACATCAAAGGTAACATATCTATTACACCATTGATTTCATTCACTATAGCTGCTTTATCTTAAACTTACCCTGAACACAGTAAACAGAAGTTTTACAATAGAATGTACAATACTATATCAAAGGTCCCGAAATTCCCGTGTGTCTATACACAGCTCAAAACACTCATCTTCAAAAATCATCTTGCATCAGTACTTACAAACAGGAGATTACAACATGAAGTATATCTTAAAACATATTTTATGGTGCCTGGATATTTTTATTTAGTTCACATTTAATGTTTCAAAGGAGACTAATTACTGTAGGAAATACTGACAGGCAGGTAATCACTCATTTGTTTTATTGGTGACTAATTAGTAAGACCATCACTCAGTTAATTCTTTAAAGTACAATTTAAAATTACTTTGGGAAGGCTTGTATGTTATCTCAATTTACAGTTAAAATGCTTATTACTGAACACCTACTGAAAATATTCATTTATGCATGCAATATTCATGTATACATTTAAGACCTTCACACTTAACAACTAGGACATACAGATAAATATATCTGCCTATTATTCTCAAATAGAAAAACAAACCTCTGTTTGAAAATATACTAGTTAGCTGACAACTTCTACTGCTGATTTCTGGAATTTAGTCAAAATAAATTGAACAAAGTTGTGATGTTGGTGAAACACCTGGGAAATATTTGCTATTAGGGTTTTTGTCTCACTGATCTCTAAAATAAATATCTTCTATGCTACCATTATTATCATTAATCAAGGGGTAGTTTAGATTGTGCTCAAAGCTTCTCTTGCTCTAAAATTTAAAAAGTATATCACATGTTTTTTCTTCATGCTTCTATACACAGTAACTAATTACTGTTCCTCACAATGACAAGTACTAATTATGTACGACTTTTTGGAGGACACAGGCTTCACAGCTGTCTGATTTGGCACTGAGAACCTTTCTGTTTCTCCTCCATCTACTACCCTTTCAAACATTAAAAATTATGTAAAGCTGGAAAACAGGTGAAAACTTCCTCTTAAAATATTTCCTTCCACAGAGCCTGAAAAATATGCAGCTCCTATTACCTCTTCCAGAGACTGCCTGCCCCCCTGCATTTTGTGGCTATTATCCCTTTGTGACAGACCACGGATAGAAATACAGAGCACTATGACAGTGTGTGGGGCTCCGTTCTTCTGTGTACAGTATGACATCATTTTAAAAATATTTGGCCAAAATAACAAGAACCTTAGTATCTTCAGCAGCTATGTCACTACTATGCCACTGCTACGCCACTGCTACGTACTTACACAGATGCATCAACCATTTCATCTCAAAATTCATGTTTGATAACTCATTTTCCAATAATTCTGCACCTTGCCCTTCAATATTCCACCCTGGGAGTTTTGCTGTTTCACAGAGCTGAACTAGGAAACATAGAATCACTAATCTCTCCCTCTGATAAACAAAAGGGGAAAAAAAGTGCACGTCCCTAGAAAATGCAACAGAGGAAAGTTAGCTGACACAAGGCAGCAATGTATGGTTTACCCCAATTACACGGAAAAATGTTAATAGAAAAAGTAGTGCAATGCAAACCACAGATTATTAAGCACAATTGCAACACAAAAAAAAGTAAACCTTTATAATATACTACAACAATTATGTAATTATTATGACATATTCAGATTACATACTGTCATCATTCATGTAAAATTCTTCCTTCAAGTACTTGATATCTATGTTGACACAATGTAGTAAGACAAAACTTGTAAGAAAATAAAGAAAATAGAGCACAAATCACCACTGTATTTAAAGTACTTTGGTACTACAGCATCTGCATACTAATAGATGTGAATGTATCTTTCCTCCGAAGAAACTTCCAAAAAAGAAAAAAGAGAAAAAATATATAGTTCCATCTTTGACACAGAAAGCACAGAAACAAGGCTCTATTTATCAGAAAACATATAGGAACCTGTTTACAGCCTGCTCATTTAAGCAAGATTTAAGGGCCTTCACAAAATTGCTCAGGTTAAGAGGCATCTCTGGGGGTTGCCTAGTCCAGTCCTTGGCTCAGAGAGCTGGTGGACAAGCCTGGTTCCCAGGACAACAGCCAGTATATTTGTGAGCATTTCAAGGATGATAATACCTATCTTTACCACACAGGTGCATTGATTGCTCATGGCCTCAACCAGGATATCACCACCATCACCCCATGCCCCTTCCATACCTTTTTATTCAAATTTCTTTCCAGCCTATCTATCCTCAGCCTGTATTTGGGCACCAGGTTATTCCTCCCCAAGTACAGGACTCCATGTTTCCTGGTGTTGAGCTTCACGACATTCCCTTCCACCCATTTCTCCAGCTCACCCTCTCTGTGGAAGGCTGTGCAAGCATCTCTTTGGTTCTTCAGCCCAGCTCAGATTATCTACAAAGCTTGCTGAGGGCGCACTATGTCCTGTCCTTCAGCTCAGTACTGAGAGTATTAAGAAATATTAGGCCCAGCACAGAACCCTGGAGGGCACTGCCAGGGACTGGACTTTGCCACTGATTACAACCCTTTCAGCCTAGAAGTTTCAGTTCCACTTCACTGCCCATTAAGTCCACTCTGCATCAGTTTTTCAATTATAATGTGATGTGAGACAATTGAAATCAGCAATATCCAGAGTTTTCTCCTCATCAGGAGGAGAGTCAGTCACCTCATCATAGAAACCTCTCAGGTTCATCAGGCATGATTTCCCTTGTTCTTCAGGATCCTGAATTCCACCATCTCATGAGCAAGACTGCTCCCACCTCCCCCACCCTCAATCAGTCTTTCCTTGTTTTTAGTACCAGCTCTAGCAGGTCATCTTCCCCTATGGGCTTCTCCATCACCAGTGTCAGGAATGCACTCCAGAAACCTCCTTCATAGTTTATGGTCCACTATGCTGACTCCTTCAGAAGACATCATGGTGGTTTACAACATACCTTTGCAAACAGCAAAGAAAACAAATCCATCACCCTTTTCAAAGTCAGTAGTTAGGTTACTTTTAGACTGAGGGTCCTCTCCACATTGCATCCTAGAGATTATACAGGCCATTAAAGACTTCAAAATCCCCACACACGATAACTTCAAGTTATGTGATTAGGACAACTGTGTACAAGTGTTAGAATTTTTTGCATTCAATATACAGCACTAAAGGATAAAGCAATAAATGTTCAAAAAAATCCCCCAAAAAAAGATTTCATGTAGTAGGCAAAAAGAATTGATCGAGGACTAGAAAAGCTATACTCAACCTACTGCCTAGCAAAACAGAGCAGAAGGGCTGAGTCAAGACTGTCTATTAGTTTTATGAACAGCAATTTAGAATACTCTTCCGATGAGAATAATTATGATATGGAAATACAAAGCCTGAGCATTTACAAAATGAATGCTTTTATATTTATATCCTCAGATGAGCACTGTGTGTCTGAAATACTTTTCATGCAACTGTTTCCAGCCAATTTGTATCAAAATCCATTTTAAAAAATGTAGTTTTTCTATATCTTGGCTTAAGAGTGCACATGTTTATATTACAATATGTGTACACATACTGCTATACACACATGCAGAAATCCTTCAGTTCGCTCATCACTTCAACTGTATATATTTATATACAAACTACATAAAAAGCATATATAATATATACAAAATATTATTTGTATGTATAAATCATTAACCAGAGATATTTGACTACCTGTTAGAATGTATTTCCACACTCTATCAGGAAAACCCACATTTACAAATTGCAGACAATTATAATTTAAAAAGTCACCATTAATTTCTTCAGTTAAATACTATCTATTGCCTTACCTCTCTGTCAAAAATAACCCCCAAATTTGCCAAGTGCAACAAAACTATTAAAAACTATTAGGCAAAGCAATTTTTAAATTTATGGTGTAAGGTATTTACTTGAAGAAAAACATGAACATAAAGTAGAAATACTCTTATTTTTTCCCTTATTTCTTCAGAGAAGCATAATTTCTTATATATGCTCCTAGTCGAATAGGTTACATATCAAGTTTCAGATAGAAATAAATTTTAGAAAGAAGTTGCAGGTCCCTTAAGAAGTTGATGTTCTAAGACAAAAAATGAACACTTAATCAGAGACTACCATTGCACCCACAATTAATCAAAACATTGTGTATTTTCCTTTCAGAATACCAAAAGTATTCTGTTAATATCCAGAGTAAGAATTATATATAATATGCTACCAGAATTGCAAGTTATTCTTCAGACAGTAGATAATTTCAGCTATTAGAACTGACCATTATTGCATGATGCATTTTAATTGGATTTCTTTAGTGAATGGAATAATTTATGTTCATTTAGTAATTCTGTTACCCTTTTAATTTCATCTATAGGTCTTGTCCACCACCATTACCAGATCTGCCCAGGAAATCTATTGCCATACATCATTTATATCAATATTACATTGTAAAGTGTGCAGAACTTTAGACATAATATAGATTTTCTGGCCCTGCATTCAACTTTCTTGATGAGAAAAATCATGATACAGTGTGGTTGCTCTTGCAGAATATATTGATTCTGAGCTCCTAAAGCTCAGGTAATCCAAGAAAACACCCATTCATCTGCAGGTAGCCAATGAAAAAGAAAACTAGTGGTGTTTTGTCTTGCCTAGGACACAGTGACAGCTGTATGCCAGCCTGGCTGGAACACCTCAGGAGAGAAAGATTTTTGAGGTGTCATGGAGTTCAACTGAGTGAAAACAGAAGTCATCAATCTTTCCAGGATTCCTCAAGTTAGTAGGAGAAAGAAAGCTGGCAAATCCTAGCTGCAAGGATTCCAGTGCATTACTGTCCTTCTGTGCATCAAGGAGAGTACATAATACACATGCCTGGCTATTTTTGGCAATATTCTGTAACCACAAAAGTCGAATGAAAAAACTTGTCACTCAATTCCCACATGGAGCCCGAGATTGCCTAGAGCAAACAGCAGAAGCCCTAAGAGACAAAGTAAAAATTCCTTACAGCATTCTGATTAGGCACTAGTGAACATGAGTGAAAAGCAATAAGCTCTTTCTCTTCATTCTGACCAGGCATACAGCGAGAGGAAAGCTTTCATGGTGACTGACAATGCCTCCAACAAAGGCCTGAGGAAGTAGGTACTTTTCCCTGAAAAAAAGAGATAAATTTCAAAGGGCTGTATTGCCAGAAGTCCCATCTTTCCCATTTCTAACTGTATGCTCACTCTCTGGTTAGCAAAGAAAAGGGGAGAAATCAGCTCAAGTCACTTCTGTAGACATAAAGTCAATTTTTACAAATGGTACGAAGCAACCCCAGCAGTAGATTGTCAGATATTGCACTTCCATGAGTAGCAGGGTAGTAGTCATGCTAAAAAATAAAATGTGCATGGCATATCTCTAAGGACAAAGATAAGGTCGTTTGAAGTGAGGCAAAACTATACTAAAATATGATTCATAAAGAGATTTAGTATTCACTGCCTTTAGATCAATAAGCTCAGAATCTCAATTGTATTTACTTTGTTCTAACTCTGACATCGTACAAAATCTCCCTTCTTTCCAGAGATAGTGAGCTTTAGTCTTATGTGCAGACAAGTTCCTTATTTACAAGAAATAAATATCTTACTGTACTTTTACAACGACTGGGTCAATGTTATATAATTAGATATTTAAATTTGTCTGCATGATTTTTTTAAAAAATAGATTTTTAATATCTGTAATAACAGAAAAAATTCCTGAATTTATGAAACCTCGGTGTCAATATTTTTTCCTAAGTATATCAAACCTTGCTCTCAGAAGAGTCTTGTTAATTAAATATCCAACACACTAATGCATCTGAGACAAAAAACCCTGATTTTTTTTTTAACTCTTGTGTATTTGTAGAGATAAGTAAGTTACATTTTGTTACCCTTTACTCATATGATCAAACCTGTAACCAAATCATCTTTAGCAGGAACTCAAAGAACTTTTATTTTAAATTTCAGTATGCAATTGTTTCTACCAATCCTGTCTGGTTTGAACTTGTGTCTGAAAAGGAAAGGAGTATTTTACATACAGGGCACCATATCAGTTATTTGACTCAATCCAAAATTTCTTATAATCAGGAAGAAGTCCCTCACTGATAAAACAATTGTGTTCTTGAAGAGTAAATACATGCCTAGGCTATTTTGCTGTCTTTCCTTGTCTCTTCTATAAGTAATTTATGTTTTCAGACCTCAAATCACAGGGATTAGGATTTTTTTTTATCCCTTAACCAACTAGGATAAATCAGAAAAGAAAACAATGTTTTCATTCATGTGAATGTCCCTGGAAAATCTCATACTGGCCAGAAAGCATCTAGGCCTTAATTCCAAATTGCCTACCAAAGAAACGTGCCAGTAGCCCTGCATTCCCTGCTCTCTTCAAAATCCATCTGCTACAACAACCACTTCAGTATTAACATTCATCCTGCATCTGTTCATTATTGAACTTACTTCTATTCTTTTGAGCTTTAAGTTGAAGCTGTAAGTTGAAGACCTTTCCACTTTTTCCCTATCTTCCTCCACTCTAATTATTTTAAGGATCCATACACATTACAGTGTTATGTAAATAATTATCAGAATAATAAAAAATAAAATCAGAGTGAAAATTGTGTTTATAATCTGTAATAATTACCCACAAATACAATTCTGCCACTGAGTATGAGCAGACAGGTTTATTTTGCTTTCATTCTGGGGCTTCAAAACTTCCTAAAACTGTTTACAAATACATATGTCAAAGGAGTTCTTTCACTGTTGTTTTAAACCAGCAAATTTCAGAAATCTTTTGGGCTGTATTACTGAATTTTTGAAAATATGTGATTAGTTTAGGAGTAAAGGATCTGGATACCAATACTTAAAAGAGTCAACCCATTTCTTTCTGAGCTTGGTCTTCTCAATGTACTCTGATGAGCTGCTGTGATAGCAAACAGATTTCTAGGAAGACCTTTTGTGTTCTCCCTTCAGGCTCTAAAATTATTTCCGTCTTCTCAATTCCCACTTTGAATGGCTGATACACCAGATGGTTGTGCTGGGTTCCAGAGGCCTTGCCAGGCTGGAGAAATGAGCCAACGGGAACCTCAGGAAGTTCAAAAAGGACAAGTGCAAAGTCCTTCTCCCAGGGAAGAACAACCCCAGACACCAGCGTAAGGAAGTCAGTAACCCAGCGGGAAAGGGACTTTGCCTTGGAAATCCTGGTGGGCACCAAGCTGGTCATGGACCAACAGTGTGCTTGTGTAGCAAACAAGGTTAATGATGTCCTGGGCTACATTAGGAGAAGGGTTGACAGCAGGTCAAGGAGACACCAGGCATAGTAGTGTTTCCCCTCTACTCACCACTGGTGGCAAAGCCACATCATGGGTGCTGGGTCAGGCTCTAGGCTCCCCACAGCAAGGGAGACATGGACATCCTGGAGAGAGCCCAGCATTCAGAAGACTAATGGACTAAAGCATCTCTCCTGTGGGGAAAGGCTCAGAGAGCTGAAACTGTTCAGCCTGGGGAAATAAATACTATGGGGAGATCTTGATGGACACAAATATCTATAGGGAGGGTGAAAAAAATGAGAGTGCCTGGCTCTTCTCAGTGGATCCCAGAGACAGGACAAGAGGAAATGGCCAAACTGAAAGACAGGAGGTTCCACCTGAACATAAGGAAACACTTTTTTTCACTTTGAAGGTGACTGAACTCCAGATCAAATCACCCAGGGAGGTTGTGGAGTTTCTCACCTTTGAGTTACTTTAAAGATATCTGTACATGGTCCTGGGCATGGTGGTCCTAACTGACCAGCCGAGATGATCTCCAGGGGTCTAGTCCCACCTCAGCTATACTGTCAGTCTGTGAACTATAATCTAAAAGACTCTGCCATGTTGCTGCTTCCAATGAGTATCCAAACACATGCCTGTGGAAGTTACTTCTCACACAGTACTCCAAACAATATGCAGTGTAATAAAGAAAGCTAGAAATAAAGCAGCATGAACTAACAAAAATCCTGCCTGACTGACTTGATACCATAGAGGACAGAAAGTATGGCTCATGCAAATCTTTGGGATTCAGATACAAGTACTTCTGGTATTCCAGTGTAAAGGTTTCCAGGTAAGAGGAGTGAAATATCCAAAATAACATCCACGAAATGGTAGAAACAAATACTTTTTAATAAAGCCTTGAAATTGATGTATGTCAGGTTTTGTTAGTATTTATTGACAGTTTGAAAATATATTCCCAAGTACAAGTGTGTCGCAGGAATCTGATGAAAATATTCAGTATCATCAAGGTTGCACAGACAAATGAGAAATGGTTTTCCCAAATCAAGAATTAGAAAGAATTACAGTTCACTGTTTCTTTTCCAGTGTCTAATATTGTCACACTTGAAAGCAGTAGCACATTGACACTAGAAACACTACTTGCATAGAGAAAGGAGCCAACTCTCTACAAGACTTCCCCAGAACTTAAAAGTTAACTGGAAAACCATCTAAAATCTGACTAACACCTTGCAAATTACCCATTTTTGCAAAAAAAAAAAGGCTGCTTCTTAATATATGTGAGATTATTGCCTGGCTTTCAGGTTCTGGTACGCAGCTACCAATTTTCAGATGTATCCTTCATAGAGTTACCTCTTGATCTGGCTGATGACAATGTGTTATTGAACACAAATAAAGGGAAATAATAAAAAAGTAATTAGCAAAACCTCAATAGCTAGGAAAACATCAATGCAAGAAGGAAGAACTGTTTACTGAATATTTTTTGACTTGTGGTTTAAGTTTAGTGCAATGTTATTTATCAAAATCTCTAACATACTGCATGCAGCAGAGGAGGAACAGCACGTGAAAAGAAAATCTTATAAAACCTGATATATGGTATGGCAGCATAAGGTTACAGAGCAGCTTCTGTAAGAGACTGATCAGGGCTTACTTTCTTTTTATTCATGTATGGGTACTTCATCCTCCATGTTACATGGGCATAAAAGAAGTATTATCTTACCCAGAGCAGGACTCCCAGAACAATAATCAATGCAGGTATTACTGCAGCATTCTGCTTGCTTTATTCTGAGTCATGTAAACAATTACCTAAGTCAAATTGCACATTTTATCTGAGCAACAGGGACAATAGCTTCTGTACACGCTTGAACAGAGTTCAACCTTGCCTATACCTTGCTTTAATTATTATGATAAAATCTTTACCGTTGTTACAATCCCACTCAAATGCTGTTTGGGATCCCACAGTGAGTTTCTCTGGGCTGCAAATCTTCATGAAAACCTCATGCCCAATTACACACCAGTGAATGCTTTTGTTTGCACTAACATTGATCCACCATGATGTTAAACAGAGAGCCTTATGCAAATCTGAATTTTCCAAGTAGTTAGAAGATATAAACCCCCATTTTTATATGCAAGATAGCTGTATTGAACAGATCACAGGTCAAATATATTGTTGGTTTGGGTTTCAAATGAACAATTTATTAAAACACTTGATTTCCATGGAAGATTTCTGACTTTGTCCTTCATTTCATGCCTTTCTCTCCCCTCATTTTCCGGAAAAGTGCAGAAGAATAATTATTTTATTAATCAAAGGCCCATATACTGGCTACTGTGATAAAAGCATCTCCAGTAAGTATTCTGCTAGGTCTTATTAATTCATATAGTTTTAATTAGGTAGTTGAATATATGTAGTCATATAACAGCTGTTAGTCAACAGTTGGACTATCCCTTGACTTGCTTCTCAGAAACCAACCCTTCACACTTATGATCATTTGTAGCTAACAGCAATAATTTAAAGTTTGCTAAAATTCTTTCCGCATTTTTACTCTGCAGGACATTGAAATAATGAATATGAAGTAAATGAAAAAATTCATGTTATCAGCCTTTGAACCCTTAGAACTGGCCATTCATATATTGAAGACAGTCTGAGGAACAGCTATCCAAATATAATGAGAAAACAAAGGATTATTAAATTTTACCTCAGGATTGAGTAGTCTTTCTTTTTTATGTAGCACTATTCACTGATTGATTGGTTATTGCTTTTAAAATGCATGGATCTAGTAAAATTAACAAGAAAGATATGAATAAATACTACCAAGCAATGTGGCCTCTAACAGGAGACATGAAAGCAATCCACTGGGGTGGCCCAGTAAAGTATCGGTTATTTCTGAGGTCTGAGGGTTCAGTGGACTCCTGCGAAGGGGGTTTGCACGAGGCGGGGGTGCTTTCACGTAGCAGGGCACGGCAGAGCCTTTACTCATGGTCTCAGGTGGTTCAGCTTTCCCGCAGTTCTGAGATCACGATAACTACTGCTGCCTCACAGTGGCAGCTCCGTGCCTCTTCTGCAGGGTCTTAGTGCCACCCCCACTCAGCTGCTACTGCTACAACCGCCCACACCGTACCCGGCTCAGTCCCTTCTCATCTCCCGCGTGGGCTCACGGAGGCTGTATCTGCTACCTTAGATGTGATCTACTGACGATGGCATGAAGGATCTTCTGAGGCTGGGTTTCTTAGATATTTATTGCTGCTTTGATGGTGAATGCCATGTGGAGAAGAACAATCAATGGACACACATGGTGACCTTTATATGCCCAGGGTCTTGCAGGAGAGCAGGTGACCCATCTCAGGGGACACTGGGACAGCGCAAGGCTTTCTGGGAAATGGAGTCCTAAGGGATCCCGAAAACATGGAGGATTGCAAGGAATCTTGGAAAGGAGAGTTTTTCCCTTACCAAGGGATATGAGCTTATATATTTAGAACAGCACTCTTCACCGTGCCCCCAGTGAATAGTGCCCTGCCTCCCACAGCCCAGCAACCTGTGGATTGTGAGGACATACTGTACTTCACAGGGGGTTTCTGTGAGTGCTCAGGACCAAACAGGCACATTCTTACACAAAAAGAATCCTGTGTTTTAGCTGTGCTGCAGCAAACTCAATGCAGCAACACTGACACCAGGTCTTCAGGAGCTGCAGCAGAGAGCTAGTAAAGGCAGTGATACAAGCAATGATAGCAAAATTAATTTTTCTTTATTCATTTAAGTTTTTCTTTAAGCTATATCAGCACTTCAGCTTCTCTATACTATTCTGAAGTATGTAAAAAATGCCTGCATGTTAAACTGGTTTAAAGTTGCTCCTCATTTGCAGGATATTGCAAATTTGATGTATACAGTCGATTTTCCCACCATTATCCATAAGACTGATAGATTTCATGTGGCCTCCTGCATTTTATTGGCCATCTGCTTCATTAATTTCTCCTAAATTCTCAAAAGCTTAATACAAGATTACCCATACTCTGCTATTTTCCAGCCTGCCTTCAGCAAACAGAGGTGCATTCAGGGCTTAAAAGAGGAGAGGAGGCAGAGTCACTGCTTGTGTAACAAAAGATGTTGAACAGGCTGCCCTAAGAGGAATTTCTGTCCATGGACATGCTTACAATTTGCCTGGCTCTTGTCCTGGACACCCTACCCCATGTCCATGTTCTCTGAGCAGAGGACTGGACTAGGTGATCTACAGAGACACCCTCCAGTTTTGAAATGTTCTGTGGGTTTGGATCTACGGATGCTAGGAAGCTGTCTGATCAATAGTGTACAGTGAAAACATGGCATAATAAACTGTTCAGCCAGACAAATGACAAATACAAAGCATTTTTTCCCTGTCAACATCCATTTAAACAAGAGAGCAGGTGACACTTGGAAAATAAGATGCACAGACAATACATACTTAGTTTCAACTTGCTTGTTTGGTTGGAGGGGCCACTTCTGGCTGAGACATAAAACATGCAGCAGATGTTATGACAGCATTTACTTTTTATTGATATCCCACAGATAATTCCATAATACATTTCCATGGCTGTATTTTTGTTGATGTTGGATTTATTTCCTTTGCATAGGTTCCCTGTTGCTTAGTATTATTACAGAAAGTGCTTAGATAAGGGAATAAGAATTACTCGGAACAAATTTCACCAATCCAGACTTATAGTACAAAGAACTTAACTATTACACGGTGCTCTGCCAGTAAGGGTTTAAATCACTGAAATACCTTCTAAAATGAACACCAATGTTTTTCCATCTCATTCTGGGAAGTAGACCATAACCTATATATTCCTCAGCTGGTGAGGCATAGAGAGACTGGTGACATACACGAAGTATGGATTTTTTCTTTTAGGATCTGATTTTTCTTTCCTTCTTCTTTCTTTCTTTCTTTTTTTGACATTGCTAATTTCTCAGCATATTTATAGAGTGGTTTTCAGTTATTTTTGTTCAGAGAATTGGAGTGTGGATCTAGGACTAGAACTGACTTGTACACTAAATGATTTTGACTCTGTAACATCCTTCCCCTGTAAGGCTGGAAGTCTGTGCGTCTAAAATACCCGTTGGAATGTAACAGAATTCATTACACTGAGAAACAATGCCATGTTTTCAGGAATTTGAAAAACGGATATTTCTTCATTGAATTCTCATTCAGGATATGGAAGCAAGTGCAGGGTCTTTGTCCTAGTCTTCTTATTGATCTTTTAAGTGTTGGCTAAATTACACGTCCGATGAAAACCTGTTTGCCACAATGCCTCCGGTGGGGCCACCGGGCATCCACTCGTGGTTCCAGGGACTGGTCGGGCTGCTCCGAAGGCACGGGAGGGCTGGTGAAGTTCCTGCAAGTACCCAACCCACCGATGGTACAGGCAAGCCGAAAAAGGAGAGACGAAATGGAGTGGTGTTCCCAGATGGTTTATTCAGCACCGGGGTCATTCCAGGGAAGTACTGGCACCAGGGGTTACAGTTACATATATACCAACATGAGGGGGCGGAGGGAGGGTAGANTTTTGACTTTAAACTAAATACTTTATTTACATTAAGTAACTTTAACATTGCATTGCTGAATCCTGATCACCTGATGGTTGGTCATGAAAATGCTTCATCTGGAAGATGGGAAATTGATTAAGAGATTTGAGAAAATTTTGTTTCCAGATTCTTAAACCCTAAATATCTTGGCTGTATTTAAATGAATTAAAAAGATAGAAAAACAGAATAATCTACTGAAGAACAGGGTTTAATCATAACCCATCATAATGGTACTAAGGTAACACTTTGTCATTGATCAATTAGTCGATAGGGCAGAAAATGAGAAATTAATATCAGTTAAATAGTTGAAAGCCTTTGTTTCAATCACAGAAAAATAAAGCTTTGATGAAACCAAAATGATTTTAAAGTTTTAAGATGTCACATTTAAACGTGACATAAACATATTTAACAGGAATCTCATTTCATATTATAATCTCAGTAGCTCTCTTCTGTGTGTTTTACATCAAAATTTCAGGGCCAAGTGATCTGGTCTTGGTAAGCCTGAACAGAGTCTGGAAGTACCCAGATAAGCTCAGTGTTGTTGCTCCAGAACTAAGCACTCAGTTAATGCATCTTTTATTTCAGACTGGTATACAATGGGAATCTTTCCACCCCTGTAAATGTTAGTTAAAGTTTCTTCAGCACCATTTGTGGATCAGCTGCCACCTCTATCTAACCTTTTTATTTATGATTAATAAGATCAGGTTTTACTTAGCACAATGTGATCTTTGTTTCCTAAAGAGACCCTCTGCTATTATATACTCCTGGAGTAAACATTTTGGGTGTAAAACGTCCTGAAATCACTCTCTAAAAATTTGAAATGGTAGAAATAAGTCTTAAAGCTGACTCTTGCACATGCCAGGAAAAAAATTATTTAAATGTTGCATGAGGGGTAACATTTATATCTGTGAAACAGTGCATGCCTGATGACATGAAAGAAAATACACCCTGTAGCATAGATTAATCTCCTTTAAAGAATTAAACACAGTTTTAAACCACAAAGAAACACTCTATGTGGAGGGATAATATATCTTACTTGGATTCTAAACTTCAAAACTTTATTTTTCATCACTCTTCAGGAAGATTTATCATTAGGTGAAATAGAGGAAAATCATAATTGTGAGTATTCACTTTCAAAAAATGTGTAAATTATAACAATTATTTTTTTTAAATAGGATCTTCCTTTTTTTAATAAGAAGACTTTCTGCTTTTTAAAACCAGCCACTAGTTCAAATAATTGAACTGGGGGAAAAAACCAAAACAACACACCAAACTGCACTGAGATAAATGAGGTTTTTGAGAATCTATCTGGTGTTGCCAATGTTTTAATGTCACATGTAATTTGAGTGTAAATAATTACTTGAAGGCCCATTACTTTCATGTAGTTCCAATAATTACATATTTCCTAGAGATTACTTGGGATTAATGTGTCTTAAAGAGTCTATTTTCTGACTTTCATCCTACAAGTGAGCACAAAATGCAGGAACCATAGTGTATATCCTGAAAACTGAATGTCATACAGATGTTTTGGTGAGGATCAGAAGGCCTCTAAAGTCTGTTCCAGGAAACAAAATGTTCATCACTGAAATGTAACGATTTATAAAATTTAACACTATAAAAGACAGTCATGGCAGTGCCATGTGCTTTATATTTACATGCATTTAATTTATTCTTTGTATATATTCTTCCCTAAATAATCAATGCAGGAAGAAAAGCAGTTCCCTATGTTCTGTACCCATTGTTTCTAAAGCCATTTTCCTTTAAAATGGGTGCTACAGGGTTTGCCTTGTGATTATGGATTGCATATTCAAAACTGGGAAAGAGCTTATGGCATTTTTTCTTGAAAATTATATTAAAAATATTGCATGGTTGATTTAAGAACTAGACAAATCTTATGCAAGCACAATTTAAAAAAAAATATATTGTTAATGTGAATAAAGACTACATTCATGCAGATGGTGGATACTACAGCAGAACACATTCCCAAGGTCCACAGAAAGGAAAGTATGCCAAGAGAATTATTAAAAATTTTATTGGAATTGTTTTGATGCATTTACTTAGATTAGAAAAATCTGAAAAAGTGGTAGCTCATTTTTTGGGGATAAGAAACTACTTTAGTACTTATTACTAAAAAGAACTTAACCTCTTTTCTGATGAGGCTTGTGTGTTGAAGTAAAGAAATATGGCCATGCAAATGCCAATGCTTGCCTTGAAAAGAGGCATGGCTTAAATTTCACTGAAAATAAGATAGTGAATATAAATTGAAAGAACATGATGTATTGTGCAGCTTTTATTAGTTCATATACATATAGACACTTGAAATCTTCAGAGAGCAGAAAAATTATTTTGTTGGGTTGGTTTTGGATTTTCCTCTTGTATTAAAGGTACCTTTAATATGTCTGCTTTCCTCTGTCTCCAAATGGCAGTGTTGAAGGAATGGTTTCAAACTGAGACTATGTTTAGATTAGATATTAGGGAAAAAATTCTTTTCTGTGAGGGTGATGAGGCACTGGCACAGGTTGCTCAGACAAGCCATGGATGCCCCATCCCTGGAAGTGTTCAAGGCCAGGTTGGATGGGAATTTGAGCAGCCTGCTCTAGTGGAAGCCATCCCCATCCATGGCAGGAGGGTGTGGAATGGGATGAGCTTTAAGGTTTCTTTCAGTCCAAATCATTCTATGATTCTATGAAAGGTTTTTTGTCCTCAAATGCTGGATAATGCTTTGACTACCACATGCCTTTAATGTACATGTGCCAGGAAGAAGTAAATATAAACATCTGTAGAGACTAGTATGGCATTGTAAGCACTAATGCGGACTATAATGTTGCATGTTGCATATGCGCCATTTTTGTAAGCTAAAAGTAAAATGATCTCTTTTCACCTGACACTTTTCTGACTAAATTGGTTTGAAACTGGTCATTAAGCTTTGCAAGGATAGAAATATTTTAAAGATTAATCTATATTCAGTACATGAGTCTATGTGTCACTCTGCAAATTGTGATTAGTCTTTTATTCAGTGAAATTTTCTAGAAAAATTGGTAACAGCCTTAAACTTTCATAGGGTTTCTTTCTTTCATCTGCTTGTATTTTAAATACAGTTAAGCCTTTTTCCATCAAAGATTGTGCTGCTGCTTGTACACAACTAATATGACTGAATTATAGAATATACTATGTGCAATTTTGCACTGGTATTCTTTATATTTCCTCCAAAAACCTCCTAGTAGAATGTAGTGGGTCAGTCTGACCTACTTTTTATATAAAAGGCTGATTGCTAAAAATTACTAGCGGCAGTGAACAGTCTATATTTGTCAGACTGTGTCACCACTGTCAAAAACTCACAAAAACTCAATACTTGAAGCATGACAGACTTCGTTGTGAAGTGCACTTTCAGGTAAAAATCAGAATTACCTTTGTCTTTTTTTTTTTTTTTTTTTTTTTTTTTTTTGCTGTTGCCAAATTGGTTTCTTAGTTATTATGAGCAATTGTGCTCCAACATGGTAGTTGGCTTTAGCTTTTCATTCATCAAGAGAAGTCAAATGCATTGAGAATTTTGTTTCAGCTTGTCAAAATATTATTAGGAAATAGAGAAAGCTAAAGTTTTAACTTGAAGCTGCTCCAGAAGAAGGTTCTTTGATCATCAGTGTGGCAATATGGAACATGCAATTCATGTATTTGCTTACTGCAATAAGATAACACGTATCCCACTCTTAATAAGGACAATATGCAATATATGAGATATTTTTACATGTATAAATGTAAATCTACATGTGAAGATGTAGAAAAATAGGCCCTGGTATCCTATCACATGAGAGTTGCTATAAAGCGATGGTGAACTTAGTCACATGGAGAGAGAAAACTTGGCAAAGCAAAAGATTTCATTCTAGTGAAATGATGCAGAATAGAATGGAGATCTTTACCATGGAAAGAATGGTAAGTACGAGTAAAAGTAGAAAGTCGGAATTTAGAGATAATTCTGACTTCAGGTTAAATCATGTGTTCATAATAACACATTTCTACTGAAACTGTAAGTAGTGACTGCTTCATTGAATTGTGCTTAAAAACAAGATCCCCAACTGGACTGTGACAGGCTGGGCTCCAGAACACTGGTCAGTGAGATTTCCAGGTGTTGTATATAATATTTTCTAGAAGTTGTCTGTGTTGTAGTAGTGTGTTTAGATTTATTTTTTGTTTGTTGTGTGGAGGTGTTTTTTTGTTTTTTGTTTTTTTTTTTTTTTTGGAGAGGCAGTTTCTTACTTGTACTTGGATTTTCTAAAATAGAAAATTTCTTTCAATGTACTTCAACACCACCACAATAGGACCACAAATACAATAATCTCCAAGTTTTTACTTATGAGAGGATATACTGAAATTTGTTTTATGTGTACCTTAAGCATATACTTATTTTTTAGCTAACCTGTTTAAGTTCTTGCATGGCTGCACACAGTATGATTTGAATATATACTGTGTTCATGGAGTGAAACATTAACGAGTTGCTTGTTGTTGTTTATGTTCATCAGACTTTACTAAGGCATTTTACAAACTGTGTGTGGCTAAACAATTATCAGATGGTGATAATTTGAAGTCTTGCTCCAGTGCTTGGATTCAGACCTGTGAAGACTAAAGAGTTCTGGTAGTTGATTTTTGACGTTAAGAACTTGTGTGGATGTTGGGATTACCTTCTGTAATGCCTTCTTTTGAAAATAAATGCTTTTCTACTGCTCTCAGCTGGTGAAACAGCTCTCTGGATTGATTTAAAAAAATGTTTTTGTTTAATATGGTACAAGTTAATTGAGAATATGTTATAAGACTGCAGTCCTTTCCTTTTATATGAGATCTTCATTTTTGTCTTGTTTGTGTATTTAATTTTTTTTTACCTTGTCCACATTTCAGAGGATACACACACAGTTTGGTAGTCTGTAATGGCTGAAAGCCAAAAAGGTTTCTCAATACACAAATAGTATTTTGGTAGGCATTTACTTATTAATGCATTATTGGGTCATAATTTATGTCCTTATCCTGAAATCATGGAATCATAAGATATCAAGAGTTGGAAGGCACCCACAAGAATCATCGAAGTCCAAATCCTGGCCCTGCACAGAACACCCCAAGAATCCCACCCTGTGCCTGACAGCATTATCCAAACACTTCTAGAGTTCTGTCAGGCTGGTGCTGTGACCACTGCCCTGGGGAGCCTGTTCCAGTGCCAAACGACCCTAGGGGGAAGAACCTTTCCTGATATCCAACCTAAACCTCCCCTGGTACATCCTCAAATGTTTTTGAAAGCCTAATTTTGGTTACCCATGTGCCAGTTTTCTTTGCACCAGGAAAGAATGTGACAGGTCTAAATAGAAATATGTCTTTGGAAATGTGTCTTAGGATAGATATGTAATTTCTATGTCAAAACTTTCAGTCAGGTACTGAAATCCAGTAAATAATCTTTAATTATGGGGGAACATTAAAAAGAAGTGAAATTTTTAGAAAACTTGCATCCAGAACTTTTGAAGTTTCCTCATGTGGAGCTACAGTTCAAAGTGTGAAAAGTTTTCTGCACCTTGTCCCTTGTGAGACTCCATTGCTTAGCTCCATGTCCTTTTCTGCAGTAATAAGAGCTGTCAGATGCATCATTGGAGACAGCTAAATCTCTCATCTCTTGTGACATACATTGTTTTGACTTCATTTATAGCATTTCCTAGTGCTGGGAGAGAGACAAAAACAGGAGACAGGCACACATATGGCATAAAAAGCTACATCGTCCTGTTCCCTTTATTCTATGCTTATATAGTGGCATATTTGACTTTTTGACAATGGCAAATACGGTTCTGGAGATGCTAGAAACCTTTCATTTAAAAATACAACATTATCAAATCTTTCATCCCATTGAGAGTTGCATTTTTAAATATTTGCAGATAATAGTAATGTTATACTTAGAATGATTATAATTAAATCTCCTCATTTATTGTGGTTTACANTATACTTAGAATGATTATAATTAAATCTCCTCATTTATTGTGGTTTACAAGCCATTACAGGCTGCTAATTAACATTTCCCTTATGCCTTCTTTAAATGGAAAATGGAGAAGATATGAAAAAAGCACTGTGAATAAATGCACTTTATATATGTGGTCAGAGATGTGCTAGCCTTCTGCTTTCAGAAGGGCTTTATTTAGCGTTTTGGCTAAATCCTACACCTTGTGGTAATAGTTTCAGACATTCCTACTTGGTTTCCAAAGCTCTATATGAACCAAATTTTTCACTGCAAAGATACTGTATGCATAGTCATTAACAGGATTAGTTACCCACCTCTGTTCTTAGTCTTCCTTTCTCTGATGTTGAGGCAGAAATATTTCACAAAAGTATTGGACTGTTCTGTTGCCAGCTTACGTTCATCTGAGTTTTATTTGCTGAAGACTTTAGTGGCAGATGCTTCTCTGCATCTTTGAAGCAGTTGTCCCTGAGAGTGGGAGAGTTAAGGATGTTCAACTGAGTTAATGACATCTTTTTTTAGCTGGATGTGCAAGAATTTTCAAAAGCACCTAGATGGTGATCTCTGTATTTTTCTTGTGCTTTACATATCTGACCTTTTCTGAAGAACTTATGCCCATAAAGAAAAACAAGAGATGAAAAAAAATTAAAGTAGGCAGATGGGATCATGGATCCACAAATCTTTATGAAGTATTACTTTTATTGGTGTGATGCATGTTGCTTCCTAATGAAACTTTACTGTTTTTACTTGTTCCTTGCTTTTGAGAGATGATTATTCACAAGCCATAAATGAGTATTGGTGATCTTCATCACACAAGTTTTCATTTAATGCTGACCACAGACAATCAGTTGTGTACTGTATTTTTCACTCCTCCTAATGAAAGGAAACAAATGGCTTTCTTTATTAGGGCTGATATGTTTACCAATCAGTGGGGAAAGGGAAGTGCTTCTGAGAACTTGAAAGGATCAAAGGAAAGCTGATTAGCCTTGGCAGTTCAGAAGTAAAATACCTGAGCAAAAGGAGAGGAAGATACAGGTGAATGACTTGAAAGAAAAGCGTTAATCTTCACGCAGATCAGTATTTAGATTATAGTTAAATAACTAGTTTCATTCTAAAGAATCTTTGCTAGTATCATTGTCACTTAAGATTTCTTTGGTAATTTGAAAGTAAGCAGAATTTCAAAATTTATGTCATTGGAAGGTGTTTAAGGATGGTGTAAGTGGTCAAGAGTGGTGAAAGTTACTCCTGCTGTTATCAACTGCCTGATTATTTTTTGACTTCTTGCCACAGAGACTTGCTTTTAAGACTACATTTAGTTTTGTTGCTTCCATTCCTATGGGGCAAATATTTTTAGGCATGTCACTTAGTGAAGGAACTAAACGGAGGTCTAACAACAGCCTGGGTTCAGGAGGAGACTACTGGGTTTTTACAAACGAATACGAAAAGCCTGAGAACATTAAGCATACATGTCTCCAGTAAAGTGGTAGCATACAAGAAAGAGAGCAATATAAACTATTAAGTTTATAAAAGTATTGCCACTATCAAAAAAAAAAAAAAGCAACACTAAAAATAACCATTGTCAGCTTTTTGTAGGGAAGTGGGATGTGTTTACCATGCTGAAAGGAGCATGTGTTAAAATTTTGTCAGCTTGACACATGCCCACAAACTGTTTGAACAAACTATATTTATTCATTTCTATGGATTGGCTTGGTTTTGTTATAAAGTAGTTTGGGGTTTTTTTCCTTTTTTTTTCCCCTTCCCATTCAGCCCCAAGAGGTAAGAATCCTATAAATCATTTGATACTTTTTCTACTTGTCCAATACTGCTGAGTAGGCTTTTTCAGCACTTAAGCTACTTGGTCTTATACCTAGGAATTTAAATAATTTAAATGTTTTTTTGAGTTTTGAGTAGCAACTTAATGTTTAATGCCAGGTTTGATTACTCAAACCACTGTTCCCTATCTAACAACAGCAGAACCAGGCCTTCTAGGAGAAACTTGTCATTAATATTCATTAATGAATCTGGGGTCCTTGAATTTGTCCAAACTCCTTTTGAACCTACTGTCAGAGCCTAATTTAGCAACCTGATAGAAGAAAGTCCCAAAAGCTCGAAGCCTGCTGTGTAAAACTTCTTAAATCTGGTATTAAATACCCTTTGCTTCCAGTCTTACAGGACTTGGTTGTAACAATTTTGCATTTGCACTTCAACATCTTCATGATTTTGAGAAATTATCATATCCCATTCAGCTTTGTGGTCTTTGAAATGAAAAGTTCCAGACCTTTCTAGCTTTTCTTCATGAGGCAGCTGCTCAAGCTGGATTTTGACACAGATACCAGAACTGCCTGCAATGTGGCCTTCTGTTTTGTTTTCCCTTTATCCTTTCTAGTGATGCCCAAAGGGTTGTTGGCTTTTTTGCCTGCCACTATACCCTGACTGAAAGATTTCAGGGAACTGCTGGTGGTGACTCCAGGATCAAGAGCTGTTTGCTGGTTCAGAGTTCAGCATGCTTCAGATCATTTTTGCCTTTTGTTTACAAACTTGCACCTGTTTACCCTGAAGCTCATGTGCCATCTGATGCTCACACACTCAGCTTGGTGAGGCACTCGCCACTGTTGTGGCATCTGTCTAACTGGAAAAGCTTAGTACTGTCAGCAGACTTGGAGATCTGACAGTGCACTTCCTTTTCTGTCATGAAAGGTGAATAAAATGAGTCAATCACAGCACTGATGCCTGGAGGACCCCAGGACTGGCTCTTCTTTGTCCTGAAAAGGGAGCATTAAGCTCTTCCTTTTCTTTTTCTCTGTCTTAATTAGCTGTTTATTTTACAAAAATATTCCCAATCATAAGGTAGTTCTGTTTCTGTAGCAATTTCTATTGAGAAACCTTGTTAAAAGTGTCTCAAAAATTCAGATATGTTATGACTGCTGGGTGTGGATGGATTCTCTTCAAAAACTCTGTCAGGCTGCTAGGCCAGGATTTTTCTTCACAAAAAGACAGACTGTCCCCTTCCAAACAAGCTGTTTATGTTCAGGCTCAGTGACTGTGTGCTTTCCTGTAGACTCCCCATCTCGATATCCATCTTGAGATGAAAATCACACTCATCAGCCAGTAGTTCCTGGAATCCCCTGGAAATCTCTTTTGGTAGAAAAGGGCTACCCTGAGAAGCCTGGTAGTCTCCTGGCACAACAACAGCTTACACATCTTACTCTGTGTTCTTACAACTGCCACATGAGTTCTTTCAGAGCTCCTGTGTGAGTGTTAATTTATCCATTTGATCAAATATTTTTTTTTAGCTTATGAAAGAACTAGAAATTGATCTAGTCCCTCTGCTCTGCCTTCCTCAATTAATGCTTTGGGAATCTTGAACTGGAGCAAAGCACAACTTCTCTTCTTATGTCCTTAACATTTCTGAGTGTGTCTTCTATGTTTTTGTCACATGTAGTCCTGACAGATCCCATGTCTCTGATTTTGAAGTATTTAAAACATCTTAAAGTTTCCTTTTAACTGTTGTGTTGCCATTATAAATTGATCTATCAGTAGATTAAGTTAATGTTGTTTCATACCAAAATTTTGGGGGAAATGTTAATCTCAATAAAGTGACAAGACCTGAGGGGATGGCCTGAAGCTGTGTCAGGGGAGGTTTAGCTTGGGTATTAGGAAAAGGTTCTTCACCCAGAGGGCTCCACAGGGAAGTGGTCACACCCCAAGCCTCACAGAGTTCAAGAA
>VYZT01022231.1:560-18974 GCA_013400735.1 Pomatostomus ruficeps
TATGTGAAATCTTTCAGTGTTCTGGTGTTGGGTGATATCTGCATAGCAAAATAATGAGAAAAAAACCCCACTTCTACAAGAATAAACCTCAGTGTCTCAGCCCCTTGTCTCAGGTAAATTCCTCAAATAGTTTTTGAGTGGTGTCTCTGATATGACAGTTTCCATTTCAAAGTTCATGTTTCTTGAGATGTTACAAGAACATTAGTAATTTACTCTATGAAATGCAAAACCCATGTGTATTCATACAATGAGAGTTCAGGAGAGTTTAATTCACTTTGGGCAGAGACCTGGGTAGGAGGTAAGCTTCTTTATTATGTGATTACAGTAAATAGTTCAATCTTATTCTGACATAAATGTCCTGGTTTGGGATTTGACAGAAGTTAATTGTCTATTGTGATTGCATTGTAATTGTTGAGTATTATTGTGTGGCATGACAAAATAATATTTACTGAAAATAAGAGAAAATGTCTTTTAAGGAATGCTAAAAATATATTTCTGGCCCAGATTGACCTAAACTAAATCAAAGTAGGAATACACATGATAAGGGACATTTTTCTCTTCATCTATTTATTGGTGGGGTTTTCAACAGAACATAAGCTTATATCATTAGTTCTGGAAAACTTGAAGTGATGTTTGAGTAGTAACTGAATGAAAAGTAAACTAAACCTGAATAGATTTAGTACATATACACGAAAAAACCCCAAACCACCAAAAACCCCCAAAACTCAGACTAAGAAATCAAACCCAGAAATTGAAATTCATTTTACAATGCTTTTTATTTTACCAATCACACTATTAGGAAAACCTAGACTCAGTGAAGAAAATGCTGGTGTCTGTGCATTCCTCCAAGGAAGGATTACAGCTGTGAGTTGTGCAGCCAGCAGTGCTACCCGCTTGGGCAAAATCTCATCTTGGCTGTCTGCATTCGTTTCCCTATCTATGAGATGCTTTGTATCTTTGCTCAAAGACAAAAACCAAAATTGCTTGGAAAAGTATCTGTTGAGACTATGAAGCTTGTCTGTGTATTTAATAAGAGATGAAAGAGTCATCACTACAGCAGGAAGCAATTAAACTCTTCTAATTTCTTTGCTGACTTAATTTTTTTTTCTTGCAGTGTATTTTGTATGGTTTTATCCACTCTGGTAAGAAAAATGTCCTTTTACTATTGAGGTGATGTGAATAATGAGTAAAATGTCTGAAACAGAGTGGTAGTCCATCCTAGATATGGAATGGAAGTCCAATCCATGGAGTCCAATCCAACTTGAAATGTCTTACACCAAGAGTGAGCTTGACTTTTCATTTGAAAAACAGAGAGGAAGAATAGTGAAGTGAACATTTTTAGAACTCAGCCACTTCATTTAGGAATTAGTAAAAAGAATTTATTTGGTAAGATGGAGAAATCATGTTTTGGAAATTACTAAGGAAGTAAGGAACTTGGTTGAATCAAATGGTCACAGATTGACCAGTATATCCCAATATGATTTAGCCATGAAAAAGATCAAATTTTCCTGAGGCAAGTCAAGTAAGGTACTTCTAGTGAGATGGAAAATTATAATACTGGTATTTTATCTAGAAAATTATGTGCAATTCTAGTAACTCATATTCAAGGAAGAAATAAATGACTCCGGGAAATGCCAGGCTATTTTTTTTGAGAGGAGACTAAAAGATGGCTTGTTAGGCCTAGGAGAAAGGGGTTATGTCTGCTCTGTTTAAATACATCCTGGGGTAAGTACAAAGGGAAAAAACCCAGTTCCTTCAGCTGAACAATAACATTGCCATTAGAATCAATGTGTTGCAATTGCCCATATGTAAATTCAGGCTAGAAATCATCTAGCAATCAGAGAAGTGGAGTCTGGAACATCTGACCAGTTGGAAGAGCTAAATGAAGACCTTAATTAGTATTAATGTGGATTTTGATCCATTCTGAAAGACATGATGAGGTGTGGTGCCTGTAGTAACTTACCAGGGTCCTTTAGCAACTATGCCTTTTAACTCATATGAACTAAATCCAGCCATTGAAATGGATGTGGTGCTGCTGATTTCAATTTGATTGCAGAGCTGTATAAGTGTAGCAACATTTTACATTTAAAGTGCAAATGATGCTTTGTAGAGAGGACAAGAGAGTTAAAAAAAATCTTAATTACAACCATGGCTAGTAGATTCATATACTCACTCTCAAGGGTGAAGGTCTAAGAGGGGGTCAGAAATCTGTGTTTTTTCTGAAGCCAGAAATTCAGCTAGAATAGCTTGAAGCTGAAATCTCCTGAGAACATTAGATGAACCAGAGCTTGACAAAATGCAGCCATTTTGCAACTTTTTCCTCACTATACACACAGCCCAAGGAACATAAGATATGGCAGAATGGAGAGTACATAGTGATATCCTGTTTGGAGATTTCCTATTTAATGGAAGAATTATCAGTGCCTAGTTACCTGTGCCACCTTTTCAGCTTCTGTAATGAAACCAAACTTCCTGTACTTGCCCATGTAAATTCTAGTTTGCTAAGCAAAAGGCTATTGCATAGTAAATGCTGAACACACTTTATATACCTGACTAATTTGCTCTGTAAATTTTCATTAATTTGTATCTGAGTTCAGTAGATATCAGCTGTGACCAATGTTTCCATGATTCTAAAGCAAAGTTTGGTCTAGCTTGAATGTCTGACAATGGATCAGACTATACAGTTGTTGTGTATCCTCAATTTGATCAACAGCTTACCAGACTCTGCCTAGTCACTGGCACACTCTCTCGTCTACAGCTAAGATTCAATGTGTTGCTACAGGAATTTGATGTGATCTACAGGGTCAGGACACTGGGAAAATGAACCTTCACATCTGACCAGTGCCTGATCTGTGAGGGGTCTTGAGCAGATAATTACAATTCCTGACTGGGAAATTAAATCTGATGGGAAGTAATACTTTACCTACAGCATATCAAAACTTCACAGAAGCAGGGGATAGACAAACCATTGTTTTCCTCTGTCATTGTCCCTCTACTTTCCCTTTCCCTGCTTCTTGACTATTATGTTTCATTCTGGCAAAGGATTTGAATGGTGGTGCTGGGAACTGTCCCAGGAGACAGGGTAGCAGCCTCTGCAAGTCTGGTGTCTGACATGCTTCCTTCCTATGCAGAGTAACTCTGTAGGCAGTGGGGAGTTCTTCAGAGGCTTTGAATGAACTTTGCATCTTGACCTTACCTCAAAGAAAATTGACCCTATATTTGCATGCTAAATGTTATATTAAGATGAAATACACACAGACCACACCCTGCCTGCTTAGTGAAGGATTGCAAGCCCTACCATGTTTCCTCAAGCATGTTTTGGGAGTTAGATTTCTGCTGTAAAAACATACTAGCGCTAATTCATTTGAAATCTTGGTCTCAGACAGGACTTAGCTTCGTGACCTAAGAAGAACCTGGAACCTGCTTTGAGCATTTATTTTTAAAATTCCATAGGCTGCACATTTGATGTATAATTTAGTCCTCTGCAAGATTTTTGGGCTTTCATGATCTTTATCTACCAAATCCTTATTCATATTAATTTGTGTCCTATCTCTTTCCATCTCCCATTTCAAGTGCAAACTCTGGACTTAGAGAGTTTTCTAGTGCTTTATAACAATGTGGGTTGCATTCTTATGTTACATTGATTCATCCAGGCTCAGGGTACTGACATAGTCTATTAGTTGTTAAGCATCTGCTGATGGGTGATAATTAAATTTTATTACTTTCAATTGTATGACTGTATACAAGAAATCTTCCATGAAAGTAAGGCAGGTATTAAATCTCTGCCTTGTTTATGAAGAAAAGGTTCAAATACAAGTGTTATGCACCTCTTCCAGCCACGTTGCGGCAACAACAATTTTCTGGGTGTATTTAGGATAGCGTTAGGCCTGCGGTTGTCTTGAATGCACGATGCGGCCCATTGGGTTTGTTTGCAAGTGTGGCAGCTACTATGAAGCATAATTTCTGTTTTCAAGGTGGGCTCAAAGGAGAGCAGCCACCAGGATGCAAAGGAATTCCAGCAGCAGACTGGCCCTGCAGCAGCCTGAGGCTGTTGTGCTGCTGGGCACAAAGCCAGGGCAGAGGCCAGAGGAAGGGCCGGTCACTGATGCAGATGCCAGTGCTCAGGAAATATAGTCTGGAAGTTAACAGCTGCCAAACTAGCCCTCAGAGTAGCCAAGCTAGTTGGTTTTTTTTTGGAAGAGATGACGGAAAGTGGCCAAAGGGACCGGTAGTGGCAATTCTCCAACTACAGAACTAAAATAAAGCCAAATGAATACTGTGATTGTACTGGCGTTTTCAGAATAAGAGGCACTGTCAGCCGAATCCCATTTTGGACATTTCCTTTAGTTGCATCCAGGTCCTGGAGGTTCTGTGATTAAATAGATTAAATGAATAAAATGGAAGCTTCTCCCCACTTTTCTGACTCCAGTCCAGGACAATGGCAAAATTAAAAATAGACCCTGTAGCTCCTTCCCCAAATGTCATAATACATGAAGTAAAATGCTTTTCAAATTAGCAACTCATCAGCAAGGCACTGGCGGATGGGTCACCCTCTTTAACAGCGGGCCCACTTGGTGTTGCCCAGCCCAAGGAAGGAGGTGTTCAGAAGCAAATGATGATGGCTCAGCACCTCCCTGGAGTTCATAGAAAGCTCTGCTAATTCTTGCTAAGTTCCCTTTGGTCTGCTGCTGTGGCCAGTGCCCACAGCTGACCTGGCAGCCTTCCACTCTGTGGCTGCAGAGCAACCTCCCTCACCTGTAGCACAGGAGGTCAAGGACAGAGGCCCTCACTCTGATCGCCTCTGCTAGAATAACTAGCTAATAATACTCCTGAGTTGTGTTGTGGTCCCAAGGGGAATATTGATTCTGCCACCAAAACAAGCCATCCTTTCTCAGGATTAGTCAGGTCTCTCTAAAAGCTTGTGACACAGTTAAGGGTGAGACTTCATGCTAGGAATGAGGGCTAAAAGAGATGGAAAAGAGAGAGAGACAGTTTGAAGCTAAAGAGATTATGTTTTTGAAGTAAGGAAAAAACCTCTGGGAAGCTTCTCTGGGAAGAAAAAGGTTTCATATTTGCAAAACAAATCTAGCGTGGAAGGAGATTGATTTCTAGGGGAAAGGCAATATGAAAGCTGCTACCAGAATTGACTTTTATTCTAGCACATCTGAAGATATCCTTTTCACTTTATAGATGCAGGATGGACCATGTGGTAAATTATAAAATCACATGAGAGCTGAACAGGTCATATTCCTATGGCCATCTTCATCTATCATACTAGCTTTGTCAGGCAGTTCTTACAATTGAGCCATCATCTTAACATGTTCAAAGGTAGAAGGGGAATGTTTCTTGTTTCTGCTCCTACATATAGAATTTACTCCATAGTAACCTCAACCATGTACTGAGAATGGCCAAGTTACACTCATACTTTTCTATATGCAAATCTGTAGTTTCAAAATACTTTATTTCAAATCCTGGGTTACAAAGGGAGGAGTTGGAAAGCTCAGATTTCTAATTGATGCATCCACTCTCAGCCTGGGAAACAATGAAATATAGCTAATGTTGTATACCTTAGGAGGCCAGGGGATTCACTGCCTAAACATACCCGCTTCCCTTCATTGACTACAAAGGGAGAGCACTGTGATGAGTTTTTATAGCTGTTTGCTTTATAGACATCTGTAGGATAATCAGGTGACTCAGACTCAATGGAGTCATTACAGATTGATGGCACCTTGGAGCTGAGACCCCAAATTTTTAGCACAATCCTTTTTTAGGGAATGCCTACAGCTTAGTAAGCAGGAGACTTAACTACTTCGAGATTTTTTTCTCATTGTTTGAAAAAGTGGAGTGAAAATTTTTCCTGTCTGTATGTTTTACTTAGAGGGTAGCTGCATCCTGGGGTCCTTTGTTATAAAATACACAAGAGAGGCATAAGGTGTTATCATTACAAATGTTATCACAGAATCTGATAAAACATGTCTGGAACCTATTTTTAAAAAATCCAATGATATGGATTTTTTAGTCTTTCCAGGCAATCTGTTCCGATGCTTTGCTCTCATCAAGTAAGAAAGTTTCTCTAATGCCTAATCTAAAGTTTCCACGTTCCATTATTTCTTGTTCTAATCCCTGTGGATATGGAGAACAATTGATTCCAATTCCTCAGCAGGGTACTGTTGAAGTCTGTTATGACAGTTCTTCTAAAGTGTTTCACTCTCCAAACTGAACAACTCTGGTTTTGTTCAATCTTTACCTGCAGATCATTTATTCCCAGTCCTCTAATCCACCTTGTTTCTCTCCCTGGACTTCTGCAAGAAGTTCGCATCCCTTTTAAAGCACAGTGCCTAAAGGTGCATACAGTACATTAGCCGCTTCCTGATTCTGAAGTAACTACAGGCAAATCTTACACATGATACTACCCAGATAACCTCTGCAATGGTTTTTGTAGAGACTTGAGACTGTTTATTTTTGTTCAGCTTGTGATCCTCCACAGGCCACAAACTGTTTCCTACAGACTCATTTTCTACCTTCTGTTTGTACAGTTGATTACTCTACATAACTGTAGAACTTTCACTGGTCCTTACAGGATTGCATCCTATTGATTTCAAACCACTTCTTCAAATGGCTTAATAGTGAAAAATGAGGTCTCCTGCCTCAGACCCTCTCTGTGTTTAGTTCAGTATGGTAACACAGGAAACGATCACAGATTTTCCTCTGCTTGTATTCTTATGGGGTGACAAGGCACAATGGCTACAACTCTGCTGACATGAATCTATGCTTTGGGATAAGAAAAAGTAATCATCTTTTGTTATGGTGGAGCCTGAAGGTAGGAAAAGTTTATCCTACTGTTAGCAAGTGTTTTCCAGTGCTTCACATGAAGCTCCTCATTCCATTACATGTATTAGAAAAGAAGAGGGAGAAAAATATACTCGTTCCTCAACAAGGAACTTTGTTTTAGGTCCTGTATTCGTGTGAATCAGTAAATGATTCTTGTCCCACTAAATTAGTAACCTAAACACAGGAAACTAGAAGTAGAGGCAAGGGCTTGAGCAGGTAATGGAAAGGTGTGAAATTGTACATTAATTTTTGGCTCTTTCTAGGAAAGGCTTTGGTTGTTTGGATGAGAGAAATGGAATGCAAAAATGTAGGGGATTTGTATACGGAAGTGAGGCTAGATGAAGGGGACTGAGCATGTTAAGGACAAAATAGTGGCAATGAAGTTAAAAGGAGAAGGTTCTGGGAGGAGATTGTAGAAAAGAGTCAAAGGCAAGCCAAGAAATTCCAAACTAAACTGTATAACAAAGTCTGTCTGCCAAGAGGTCCCCATTTTGTCTCTTTCAAGTAACATGTCTCTAGCTGCACAAACCCTAGAATTTGTCTTTAGAGCCATAGAGCAGGAAAGGAGCATGCAGAGGAATGGAAAGGAGAGTGAGATGTATTTTGTCTAGATTCTCTGTGTGGATATGAGGGTGTGTGCTGGAGCACAGTTCAGGGAAGTGCTGAGAGAAGAGGTGGCACCTTTGAAGCTAAGTTCCACACAGGGTGACATGTCTGTCATTGTACATCAGGCCCTACACAAAAGAAATGCATCCTGTAGCTGGAAGAGGATGATGACACAACTGTATTTTTTACCTGCTCCAAGGACACTGCCTTCAGGAACACTTGCTGTGGTGCTCTTCCATGCCAAGTTCAAAGCCTACTCCTTCTGTGCACCTTTAAAACCCTCTACCTCAGAAAATTGCAGTCTATTTTCACTTGCTGACTAGTTCACTGTGAATTAAAATGGGGTATTCAGAAGGGTGAAATCAGAACCATTTATAACCCAAGTTCTTTCTTTGTTTTTTCATTTATTCTTCCTCCCCTCTCTCCTCCCTGACATAAGTGGAGCACATTAGCTTTACTATCTCAGTTCATCAGGTCATTTCTGAAAATCAAAAATCACAGTTTTGTGTTTATCGGTGTCTTTTTATTTGTAGGAAATCATTTGCAGTGAAACTACTTCTAAATTTCCTACTGTGAAGAAGACTCCAGAGCTGTTTGCTTATACTTCGTCACAAGAACTGCTGGAAATAATAGCTCTGAGTTAGGGAATGATGTTGCCCAAGAACACTGGCTTTGACAACTAAAAATGTCAGACCCTCATGATGTTGCAAACCCTCAGCTCTTTTAGACTGCAGAGGGTCCTTGGCTCTTTGCAACCTCAGGACCTAATTTTGAAGTGATGGAGTAAGCTTTTCAGAACATTCATAAGGGCAAGTTTATCTCTGCTGCAGTATCTGTGCAAGAACAGATGAATGGTATCTATGGGATATCCAAAAGTAGATTCTTTTAACTCTATTTTACTGATGATGTCTCTTTAGCCTATGATATTAATAACAGCTAAGATCTGGTATTTTTCTATTTACAACTGACAGAAATTGAAAAGATTCAGAAACTGAAAATTTAAAAAGAAGACCTGTAAAGAAAACAACTTTCAGTTTATGTAAGAGATGTTTTTATTGAATCTTTACATGGCCTTTACAAGGGAAGGAAAAATTCAGGATTATCTCTACAGGAGAGAAACAGTCCAGTGATTTATATTTTAGAAGATTACTGGTAAATGGGAAATGTCTTCATTTTGCCTATCACAGTCTTTTTGTCTCAGCTTCACTTTACTCTTTTCTTTCTTTTTCATTTCCCTTC
Organism: Pomatostomus ruficeps; assembly: GCA_013400735.1. NCBI lineage: Eukaryota > Metazoa > Chordata > Aves > Passeriformes > Timaliidae > Pomatostomus > Pomatostomus ruficeps. Next base: position 9,237 of record VYZT01022231.1, read on the forward strand.
ATCCCTTTTCCTGTCAATAATATCCCTTCTCTCATTTTTCCAAATTGCAATTTAAAATGTCAGCCTAACCTATGGGAATAGTAAGCCAATTCAGTCTATTTTTAGTGGTGTCTTTGAGTCCAGAGGAACTTTCCTTGCCCATTATTCCTGCTTGTTTAAAGCTATTTCCAAACAGTCATCGCGAATACGTATGAGAGGCTGTAAGATGCTATCTGGCAAGCATTTAACTAAGGCTTGCAACTGGAGAAACTACTCTGAAGTTTCAATGTGCAGAAGACTTTTGCAGAATATTTGCTTTATATTCTAAAGTCAGCCCTTGGCTTACTTCTAAGACTGACTACAGCCTGAGTGGGAACTGTGTTTGATTGTTAAATATGACTTTGAAAGTAAACACTTTCATTAGGACTTCTGTAATGGACTTGGAAATCCTTTAATCCAAAGTTTTGTTCCTGTAACGAGTAGCTGCATGTGCTCTAGCCTGAGGGAAACTGCCACAAGGGAAAATAGAATGAAAAATGGATGTAAATGGAGAACTGTGCCACTACCACTTAAAATTCAGTTCCTCGTCTGTGATGTTTTCAAAGAATACAAAATCATTTATATATGCAAAAAGAAAAAAAAAATAAAATGTGCAATCCATACGAGTGATAATAAATTACAGCTTCCTAAAAGAAAGACTTTGGAAAGATAATTTGCACATTTTGTTTGCTCATTCATCGTAATTTGTTTTCTGTGGAAAAACTCAGTGATCTTAGCAGTTCAGACTAGAACTTGTGGTGATATTGTTACTCCTGTAACACCAGGAGATGGAGTTGTCAGTGAGAAATTCAGCTATTAGTCTGAATTTCTGGGTAGGTGATGGTTGGGAAGGTATGTGCGACAGGTGTGAAGATGGGTTATTTCTTGGCATATCAGTAAAGTTCTGGCAAGACCTGAGAGACCTTTCTGGCCAGATTCTGAACTTTTACCTATGAATTTCACAGTAGGAAGGGAAATGTGTCTTCCAGAAATCAAAATTAATTTAATATGAAAAAGATGCCCCTCTAAGCAACAGTTTCACGAAATGTACCCCAACTCACCAACCAGTGCAGCACAGGATGAGTACTCAAAATCTCAGAATTGTAGTAGGAAAACAGAAGTAAGGGACTTAAATATACTTAGAAGTGTAGGAAGTTTTGGAGAAAAAAGTCCTCTACAAAAAGTGGTCCTTCCTCTTTGTCCCATAAGGCAAAACTGCTACCACAGAGAACTGACAATATTTAGGGAAATTATATAAAGCAAGAACAGGAGAAGGCTGACAGGCGCTAAAGAGTATTCAGGTCAGACAAAGACATCTGCCAAAGAGATCAGTCATACAAGATAAGGAAAATTACAATTGAACGAGGGGAGGAACAGGTGCTGCTCACAAAGGAGTATCCTGAAAGGTTAATGGCATATCATATTAGAACACAAAGCTAAATAAAAGAGCCAAAATATTAAATAAAACTTATATGTCTTAGTGCAAAGCTAAAAAGGCTAGGAAGGTAAAATTGATTACTTGATCATCTGGCAAGAAGACTTTTATAACCCGGAGGAATGAAAGATAGAAATAAAATGCTTAAAAAGCTGGATTTGACTATTCATAATGAGTAGATTTAAGTCATCAAATGGTTGAGTAGTGCTACACCTAAATTAAATTATATTCTTCAAAGAGGTACACTCTCTTAATACATGGAAATGCTTACAGAAATTTGGCATGTATTTCACAGATTATGACATTTATTACATTATCAGCATCCTGACCAAACTCTTTTCCATGAAAAAACCCAGAGGAGATCAATAAGATATAAGATATCAACTGGTTAAAGACCCCAAAAGGGGTGACTTTAAGTAGCTGGCTCTAAGCTACAATGAATAAATAAGACTCTTTTTGTAACATATGAGGCAGTCCAATTGGAAACAGCTGAAATGCCAGATGTGACATTGATATAATTAAGCCCTCTCTATTAAGTGACCGTGGAGTTGGAAATACAGTATTGGAGGCTGCTTTGGACAACTCACTATAAATCTCTACAGTAATCCGCAAAAAGCAATAGTGTAAATGGAAAAAATAGATATAGTATCATAACTTTATTAACTCCATATTCCAGCTGAAGCCATATACATATAAATGAGAAGGGGCCAATAGATACATGACAAAAACAGATAGAAGCATGAAGCAATTTTGATCTGAAGAAAGAGATGAAGTAATGAATTCTAGAAAAGAAAAAAGACACAACAAAGGTATACAAGATAGTGAATATTAATAAGAAGCTAAATCTGAATCTTCTATTTACTTTCTAAAGATTTCATCAAAAAGGGACTTTGGTTTGAAATTGAAAGCCTCTGCAATTAAAACTGATAAAAGGAAATACATTTAAAGATAATACTTAATTAACCTGTGGCGTTTATGTAGACAATGCAAACATCCTCGGGACATTAAATAGGAAACAACAAACAAAAAAAATAATCAGTAACTTAAGCCCTCAGATCTCAGAATGTTTGCCAACCTGGAAAACAAAACTGTCTGTGAACAGGTTATTTTAAAAATTACCACTTATGTATTTGGTTTTTCACTTTCTCTCATGCACTGAATACTACCTAGAGTATACTGCACACAGAGATCTGTGTGTCATTGGTTTTAGAAAGGAGGTGAAAAGTCAGATGCAAAAATACCCCTTGCAAAAGTGGCAGCAAGTGTTTTGACTTCCCAGATGCTCTCTGAAATCTCAGATTTCAAATCTTATAGATGGAATATTTTTAAAATCCTTCCAAAATGTTATGGGAGAATCAACATATATTTTTGTGGCATTTTCTTTATTTAGAAAAAGGAAATAATTTTCTGTCCCAAAGCAAGGGACTGTAACAATAGGTACTAGTATGCTTGTATCTGTTTTCATCATTTCTATATGTGGGTGAGGGATGGAATGAAAACAGAAAATCTTATATGTATTATGTTATTTATTTGGGAAATGGGCCAACATGACAAAGGAAGGAAGTTATGGCCCTAAACCATCTTCCCTGAATCTGAGCATTGTGTGAGGTTTTGAGGTTGTGGCTCCTGTTTAGGATGGCTTGCTGGGCTGCTGTGGTTGAAGCATACCAATAAGTGGCAGGAAGGTGATGAGATTAGTATCTTATCTCTCTGTCCTTGAATTCCCCATGCTTGTGACCTTGTCTACATTCACACAGACTGGCTGGGAAAGTGTGTGATTACAGCAGAAGTCCGTAAGGAAGTCGACTCATTTCAAGCACAACACCAGGACTCTCTAGCTACTCTGCTTTTGTGCCCCATGATGAATTCCCTGGTAATCTCTTTTCAGATTACCTGCTGGCAATGGCTTATTTGCATATCTCTTAATGACATTTAGGGTTAAGACTGCATTTTCAAGAAGTTTTTTTAAAAGACCATGTTAATTTTCCACATCCAAAATCAGATTGCTTTTTTCATGGAGATATTTATATATATTTTAACAGATCCTTCAGATTTTGTTCACACTTTGAAAACTTGTTTCAGAGATCACACATAATGCACTTTAAAATCAAATCAATGTAGGTCATCATTTGGCTCTGTGAGGATGCTCAGAGGATGAAGAAAGTAGAGGAGCCCATGCCCACCTTAGGTGTTGTGGAGGGGCAAGCACTGGGGTCTGCTATCTGGGTATGAACTATCTGGAGGTGGGGAAGCCCTAGTTGTTTCTCAGATAGAACCAGTTTACACAATGTAACTGACAGGAGAGATGTGTGGGGAGGGAGGAGAGGGGAGAAAGTAATTTGCACACACTGAAAACTGTCATCCCTGAGATGGAAGAGGGATTAGAAAGTGAGCAGTGATTCTTAGGCAACACTGTAGTGGAAATAAAGTAGCCAAGATTTTTCCATCCACTGCAATGAGAGGAAATTCTTAGTTATTCCTTAACAGAGAATTTTTCTTATGAATACATTTTTTTCCTTGCATTCTCTGCATGTTTTCAATACCCATAATTACGTGTCCCTGCTCTAAGCAGCTAATGATTTCCTTTCACACAGGGTACTCTAAGAGGGACAACAAAAGAGTGGGATAGGGAGCATCAGAGCACTGAGGCTAGGGAGATTATGCAGAGATGATATGGACACAGCATGGAGGAAGACTTTTGTTGCATTTGCATCCGTTTTATGACTGCTCCATGTTGCTAAGATAGCATAAAAGAGGCCTCATATAAATGAGTCAAACCTCCCTGGGTAAGTGATTGAATGGATTTTAGTGGACACATATTCTTGTGGCAATCATGGTAGAGTACTAAACAGTGAAATGATATTGGCATTGCCTGCCTGGTTTGATATTGGCATGGGAAATCTGGCAGTCAAAGGGATTTCCCCTGAACCTGTTTGAGCCTACCACAACAATTCACAGCCAATGATCCTCCAAGATGGCTGATGGCTGCTCCAAAACCATTAGCCTCATGAGGCTTCTGTTGCCTTGGATGTTTTGTGGGAAAAAGCAGCAGAAGTCTGCTGTGTGGAAATGGGACATATTTCCATATTTCCAAAACATCTGTTGACATTATATAAGCCGAGTAATTTCATTTCAAAATTGTCATATTTTTCAACATAGGACATCTGTGCTAGTAGGCAGTATCTGTGAAGTGCAAACAAAGACGGAATTAGATGTACAATAAATATGCTCAGACAATATTACTTTTTGGTAGAGAAGCAAACATGCAGTGTAACACTTTTATCAGCTATTCTCTTTTGTCAGGGAATGCTCTTTCTCCATTCAACAGTCTAGCAAGAGACCAATATATAGATTACATGCCCCAAGCAATTCTGGGACTATGAAAGCTTTCTAGCCATGTAAACAAGTTTGTTATCCAAGCCCTGGCTTCTAAATTCCTTTGGTACTTGACCTTTGCTGAGCAAGTTGAATTCAGAACGCCAAAGCTCCCCACACACAGGGTGAGGCAGGTTTGGTACCTAGTCTGGGAGTCACAAAAGCTCATGTGTTAAAGTTATTCAGTAGTTTAGCACCAAAAAAAGAGGGGAATTACAAGCTATACTCCTGTATCAATCCAGGAAGCCGAGCTTGGAATTGCTGTGTGTCTCTGTGAGGCAAGATGTTGACCTCTCATTTGCAGGATGGTATCTTATAAATTATACAGTATTCCTGTGCTGTTATGGAGTCATGAGAGCTCTCACTTGCATTATCCTAATGGGTTTTGCATCCTAGACAGTGCCTTCAACAGCAGGCTTTTGGATCAAGGTACTCTGTGCCCTTTCTGTTTAAGCTGGGCTTCACTTGCTTCAGGCTTCTGAAGCAAGTGCTTCAAACACTCAGCCATGATGTAAGAAGTGGGTACTATTCCTACCTGGCACAACTTTTCATAAAAAGCAGTCTGAATGTGTTGAGTTTGGTCAGAGAATGGCTAGAAATCTAGGTTTCTCTGAGGTCTGCGACATCAGTGCACCTTTCTGAATTGTTAATAAGAGGTGATTTATCTAGGCAGCCAGCTCAGTAAAGAGAAAGATGCCAAAGAGTTTCCTCAGTAATACGTCTCTAATTAACAGGGAGGCATGTCCCTGACACCTAAGTGGGTTAAGTAGGGTTTTCTTCAGTTGCTTTCCTGATTTGAGTTACTTAAATTTTAACTGTGTTGTATTTTGAGTTTGAAGAAGATCTGCCCATGCTCCATGTTCCAGCTATCACGTAGTGTCTCAGGGAAGACACATAAGAAGTGAGTGTGAATATAGAGTTATAAGAGGCCTAGGCAGAACTGAGATTTTTTGCATCAGTCCTGGTGGTCTGGCTCTGCCCAACTGTTGTGCAAGAATGAGGGGAACAGTGAATTGGGAGTAGGGCCAGAGTATGAGGGAGGTTGCACTCCACAGAGAATATAGAACTACAGAGAGCTTGGTTTATCAGTATTGCTGTCACAAACAATTACTGAGGTGGTGGAGCCTCTTCCACCGAGCAAGCATATTGCCTGATGCATTCCCACTTGTCCTTCAGCAGCAGCTTGGGTTTCCAGGGCTTTGCTGTCAAAAAAGTAAATAGATAGGTAATGACCAGTTTTATATCATAGGGATTGTCCATTTCTAATGGAAATTTCAGTGAATTTCATTACAGGTTTTTTTTTGTATTACTACACTATTTTTGAAAATTGGTATCCTTATGTGTTGAGAGATAGGGTTCATAAGGTCACTCTTGTGCCTCTTAAATCCTCTTTTCTTTTTCTTTTCCTTCCCTTAAATTTTCACTAAATCTGAGGGATGACACCTCAGTCTCTAAATTAAAACTGCTTTCAGATCTAAATGTTTGAGCCCTAAATGAACACTAAACACATAACTCATACCTACAATATGCATTAATTTCTCTATTTTACCTGAAAGACTCTGTCAGAGCCTTCAAAACGGGGTCTTCATAGATTCATTCACCATCTGTGAAACCTAACAAGACCACGTGAATCTGGGGTTCAGACCTTTGCTTACTGTCGTTTCTCAAGCATGCATCCTTCACCACTTTATAAAGTTTCATGGTCTGTAAAAGGGCAGCCAAAAAGTAGGCAGATGTTAAAACTCATGGTGGTTGTTTCCTCTTGTAGACCTGAAATATTAGCTCTTGAAATATTTCCTCCATGAAACAGCTTTTCATTTCCTTGTTTTCCCTTTTCTTTTTTTAAAAAAAATTGTTGTCAGTCGCTTATTTCCCTGTTGTAAATAAAATTGCCATCTGGAAGCAGTGGGAAACAGCTGAAAAAATTTAACAGGATGTTATAACATGAAATATTTTACAGCTTCTCAAGAGAGGGAGGCATGGTGACTTAGATGTGGTATGAATAGCTGAGAGAAGTGGCATTTCTCATCTGAAGTACCTGCACAGCTACAAGCCTTTTGTTAACTTGGCCTATAAAGAAACCTTGTCACTAGCAGTCAGAAAAAGTTTGGCAGAAGTTATATCTACCTTGGCTAAAGAGTATAAATGTCATAGCGTGGGCTTTATGTTTGCTGTTTCCACTGCATACAAACATTTACATTCAAGATGTGTTCTATTACCTGCAGTTAGGCTCATCCTTGAAAATATATGTTAGCATAGCTCTGTGGTGTGCTGTATGTCAGGTTTATAAATGTTGAAAAAAATGCCTCTGATATAGCATTTGTTCCAATTTGCTTAGGTATCAAATCAGTTTGGAACCTTATGTTCCAGATTTGACATAAATATATCTGCAGATATTATGGAAACGATCCTGAACTTATAGTTCCCAGGAGTTGTTTGTAATGCAGCCTATTCTCAAACAAAATCTGTCTAAGAAGCATAATTTATTTGATATAGCAAAGACTTCCATGCATCTTTCACTGTGCTATGCTATTCATTGATAGTGTGAAATGTATTATTGATTGCTACAAAGTATTCTGGTAGAGTACTGTGCAAGTATTGAAGCTTACAGATTCATTATATTACTGTGCAGTAGATTTATTCCTGGCATAATATGTACTAATCATACATTATTTGGAAGAGAAACATTAGCTTCTGAGTGTGAAACAAGATATTTCTTTAGAAGAATGCATATAAATTTTTATATGAAAGATAATAAGTATTGGTATAAAAAGGATTTCTTTTCATGCATTCTGGAGAAATGATGTTTATCAAGGATTATTAAAGTTGAAAAATCAACCTTTCAGACTGGTAGGAGATACCAGATTGTGCATATGCTTCCAAAGACCTTCAATCTTTGTAATATGTTTCAATAAATTGTGGTAGAATATGCTGATACCTTGTAGATGGTCTTCAGTTTTGAATTTCTTGATTGAGATGGCAAAATTAGATATGTTCAAAGAAAAATGATAATTCAAATTTTAAAACTCACCACATATAAAAATATCCTGGAGTGACTTTCAGAATCGTTTCAGTGACTACAAAAGCTGTCTGTGGGTTTGGAGACCATGTCAAAATTAATGATACTCAATTATAAAAGTTTCATTGCTAACCCTTTTTCTTAAACATTCTCTTTATTCCTCAATAGGGAAAAAGTGAACTGTTCAGTGTAGAAAGAGGAAACTTGCTTTCTTAGCTCCCCTGGAAATCTACTGGAAGGAACAAGCCGGTTTTGAAGACTTCTGTTGAGGAATTAAGTTTGCCAACACTCTAATCCAAAATTAGACAAAAACTCCTGGCAAATTGATTATCTTTATAGGTGTGTTTTTTCACTTGTCATGACACATTGAGACTTAGTAATATCTTTTTCAGTAACGGATGAGTCAAATTTGATCTGAATAATTGAAAAGATTTTTGAAACATAAAAATTATTAATAAGAAAATAATTTCAGATATATAAATGACTGATAAAAAAATGGAGACCAGAATTCCTTCTGCATGCGAGAATCTTCACTGCCCACCAGAATAATAAAGCAAATGAACTTCCGGTGCTGGACATCTTATAATATGCTAGAAATAGTAATTTATAGGTAAAATAGTAAACAAATTTCATATATACAACAAGGTCATTTCCTGTTGTGAAATTTCATGGTAAGTTGGAGACTGACTTTTGCAATTATATGCTCATGAAGACCACAGCACCTTCATGCAAATATAAAGCCTTAATGTAACTAAAATAGTAAAACTTGCTGTCTAGTACTTTTAGGATTTAGCATTAAACATTTTGAAGTTTCAGCATATTATTACTGGAAACTATTTTTGGCTTCACAAGTTGTTCTTTAAGGCTTGTTAAAATGAAATCCTCTTTCCCTTCATGTCTAAAAATAAGCATAGGTACACCCTAATTTTCTGAGGGTTGTGACAGATGAGTGAAATTGTCATAAAATCAGGGTTAGTTATAAGAAATATCAGACTTGATACAATTTTGGGGTACAAGGATTGCTATGAATTTTTAATGCCAAAGGCATTCAGGGCTTAGCTGCATTTCCTTATGCCATACAAATAGTAGTGTTTATTCTTTGTAAGGTGAAATTATTGTTCTTTGTCCAGTGGGATTTGCTCTGACAATAACTATCATAAAGAAGACCCAGGCATTTCTATCCCCTCAGGTGGCATACAGAGCCTGGATAATAGGAAAATATATGTGGCTTTGCTGCATGTAGTGGTTAGGGAATAGTCAACAGAAATCTCCTGCAGGAATGGAAGTGAGGGCGGTGTGTACTTAGAGTGGTGCTCGTAGGGTCTCTATTGTGGCAGAGGGAATGAGAGCTTTAGGGGCTGGGCGAAAATGTGGGAAATAAAGAGCTACCAGTTCACCTCCTGACACTGAGTGAGTATATAGGGAGCAGCTGCTATGCAGGGCTTAATCATAAGCTTCCAAAAGAGTGTAGCGGGCATGCTGAAAGCAGGCTGAAATGTTTGGAAGGATTCACAGTCTAAGAAAGGTGGTCAGAAATTATTATGAAAAGGAAAACACCTGACACGTCTCTCTTCTTCAGTGAGTTACTGAATCTACAGATAATGATGTGGCCATACAGGCTGTTTACTGCATTCCTGATAAACTTTTGGTCATGTATCAGAAGTAAAATAATCTGTAATATCACAACATATTGCTAGCATGCTGGAGTCAAAATGAAACACCCTGCTTGGCAAAGCCAGGAGGAGAAAGTGTAAGAGGCAAGACATTTTCGTAAATCTGATTCAGGTTATGGTAGAATCTACATTATTATAAACATCATAAAGTCTGCAAATATAAATAAGCTGCAAAAAATCCAATTCTAAAATGCATTTAAATATCTGAATAATCATTT